>OVBX01003098.1:0-16532 GCA_900406325.1 Erucastrum elatum | reverse complement strand
CTCGGCCTAGGAAATATATTTGGGTTCGTCGGGGTTGCTGATAGACTCCATGCTTGAAGAGCTGGCGGACATTCAAAAATGGCATGAGTTACAGATTCCTCAGTCTCTCCACACCTTGGACAATAGTTGTCGCATCTCATGTTTCGCCTTACTAAATTCCTTGTTACTGCCACATAGCCAGACAACAGTTGCCATATAAGATGACAAATCTTGCTGGGTGCTTTTATCTTCCAAGCAAAGGCTTGAAGTTTCGCAACACTCGGCTCCACCACTTCCTTTTCTTCTCCTGATCTTAATAAGTTCTGTGCAACCCAATATCCAGATTTAACTGTATATTGACCATTTTTAGTATAACTCCAGCAGTATGTGTCGCGACGATGGCTTGAGCTGATAGCTAAGCTCCTTACTAGAGGTATGTCATCAGGATGAACATAATTTTCCAGCAATCTGATGTCCCATTCTTTCGTAGTCTGATCAATGAGATCACTGACTCTCATATTCATATTCATCACAGGTGCAGCCGGAATAGCTGGCCTAGCAGGCGTTGTTGGAATCCACGGATCCTCCCATGCTCTTACCTCATAACCAGAATGAATCTTTCTCCTAAGGCCCAAAAGTAATAGCTCTTTTGCTGCAGAGATGCTAGACCACACATAAGATGGGCTGCTTGCTGCTTCCACTCTTAGTGGTGTACTCATTCTGTAGTATCTTCCCTTCAAAACTCTGGCCACCAGCGAATCAGGATTTTGAACTAACCTCCATAGTTGTTTTGCCAAAAGTGCTAGCTTGAATTCGTGGATCATACGGAACCCAATTCCACCTTCCTCCTTAGGTAAGCAAACCTTTTCCCACTTTGTCCAGTGAATCCCTCTTTTTGGTGGGTTTGAACTCCACCAGAATGTAGCTATGGCACTTGCTAAATTCTCACAAATCTCCAAAGGGAGCAGGAAAGTGGACATGACGTACGTTGGGAGCGCAAGTAGAATGGATTTTATAAGCACTTCTTTACCTCCTTTCGACAACCATCTACCTGTCCATCCATTCACTCTATGCATCAACTTTTCCTTTAGGAACGAGAAGAGCCTACATTTTGATCCACTTATGTCTTCAGGGATCCCTAAGTAGGTTCCCATCCCCCCTTCATTCTGTATTCCATTTTCCTTTATGCTTTATTTAAAATAGGCCAATTGTCCTGAATAACATTTTTCTTCATCCTTAAAGTAGCATTTCAAACTGAAAATAAAAATTAAACATTCATTAATTAGTATACTCTTTCAATTATTAATAACAAACAAAAGAAAAATAAACAAAAACAAATTTAATAATCTTTCAATTTCTCCTCTCACATTATTGTTATCATTGCAACTGTGCGGATGTTTGTTTTCATTTATAGTTATATAAATATTTTGATTTCACTTCTGAATTGGTATATATTGTAGTAATCACATACATGAGATGTGTATATTTATAGTATAATTGTTTTTATCAAATAGATTCTTTCATACTTTCACTTGTGTTTGTTTCTTCTTCTATTTTTTTTTGTTGGATTAGTATTTTATTATTGAATAAATAAACAGAAATAGAACTTGATAAAATATTAAAATATAATCATCTTCAAAGATAATGTAATATTTCACAAAATAAGAAAGTTTAACAAAAACTAAACTTATATCTTCATAAATTAATATTATAAATAATTTAATTAAAATGTATAGTTGAATAATAATACACCTACGTAATATTATAACTTTCTAAAGGAGGATCCAAATTAAAGAAAAACCACACATGAAAGATGTCATGACTTATATTTTAATATATAATATATTGGCTTTCTAAAAATATGTGTGAAATATCATATTTTATAATCTATCTTTGCAAGGATTTAATTATTTACATGTGACTTATATGTTTTTAGACGTGAATGTAAAACTGATGGATGTATGAAGCTTATTTATAGATGTAGATGGTCATTAGAGTCTTAGTGTGAGTATACGTAGTATTATGAATTTAAATATTTTTTAGATATTTTGTATCTAGAGTAAATATAGATAGTTATTCTTGTTTGATAATTTTAAAATATAAAAAATGTTGTATATTCTTTGTAAGCAAAATAATATACTCTTTTAATCCTAATTTGCAGGGAAAATGATTTGAATATATGTAAATCAATTTGAAAACATAATTAAAAAATTTAGCATGTTGAAGTTTATTTTATTGATATGTTTGGTTATAATAATATATATCATGCTATCCTACACATCACATTAGGATAAATTAAACATATGTAAAGTTTGGTACATTTAAATTATTTGTAGAGTACATTAGTTTTAGAGAAAGAGTTAAAAGTAAAAACCTTTGATTGGTGGAGAAGAACTGGTTGACAGCACAATGCTTCTCTTTTAGAAATCAGATTGTCCTCTGCAAAACCATGTGTAACACGGTGAAGCTTCCAAATCTGCCGGTAGAGGAAAAAATTTTAGAGTAGTATGGGGGCGATGAGGCATGAGCAGAGGACCATTCAACCTAAGAATGGGGGATTCTCGCTATATTTAACATATTTAATGAAGATGCACGTTGAATTTATATTTAACAAAAGAGAATTTATATATGAATTTCTAGAAAAAAAATCCATTTAAAGAAAAAACATACATGAATAGAAGTCATGACTTCTCTTTTAATATAATAGATACATTGTTACCAGTCCTAACACTCAGGAAAAACAAAGCTTATACATATAATTTAAAGTTTTTCGATTGTAAACTGAAACTAGAGTTTTTCTTTCAAAATTTAAGGAATTCTGAATGATGTTGAATTTTAGCTTTTCTTTTTGGAAAAATTGAACATAGAGTAGTGGATAATCTGACTTAAGAGAAAAGTTATCGGCTTTCTCTTCTCCCAGACGAGAAAAATCTGAAGTATGATCTTCTTTTTTCTAATCGATATTGACAAGCTCTGGCAAATCATTTTCAGTTTCTCCTCTAACCATTGTTGTTGTCATCGTTAGTGAAAAAAAATCATGGTGGATCACACTGTTACCACTCTCAACACTCAAAAACAAAGCTTATATATTTAAGTTTCAAAGGTTTTCAACTAAAAATTGAAATTAAAGTTTTTGTGTCAAAAAATGAGAATTGCAGCATGATGTTGAATTATAGTTTACTTTTTGAAAAATTCAACTAAATAGTGAAGAATCTGACTTAAAAAGAATGTTATCGGTATTCTTTTATCGGCAAAAATCTAAAATTATCGATCTTTTCATCTTTGTACATTGTTTCTAATCGATATGAGCACATATACAAAGATCATATCATTTTTGATATAAAAACGACCAACTTTTACACACAAGCGACAAGTTCTAACAAATCTTTTACTTTTATTAATAAAGATGTTTAGTTAACGGCTGTTTCCTATAGAAACAAGTTGAACATATTTAATGTTTGTTTTCATTCCTAACAGTTTCGATACAGGGAACCAATGATGGTGAAACTAATGAAGGAACTGCCTGAAAACAATCGAAGATGATAATGAGATCGACGTGCTCAATTCAAGATTCAATCTTTTTAATACAAGATAATAAAAAGATTAAGAAAATAACATGATAATTTTCTTTATTAGATGAAACCTAATCAAACCATTTTGGATTTTATATGCTAAATTGGAAAGTAAAATTTCATTTAATGTTATCTATGATTATTTCTCTCTAAAAGATCAATTAGCTCTATTCTTTATTTTATATATATTTTGGGTTATGCAATTTACTATTCCAAGTTTTTTCCAATCTATTGATTATTCTTCATCGTAAGAAAATTTTTAATATGAATTAGTCCTCTAGATCATAACAATAAAAAGAGAAACACAAAAAAACTTGATGATTAAGTACAAGGAGCTCAAATGGTGGGTATGGTTAGAGGAACATAATTGGTCGAAGTAAACGTCCATTAAAATTTTGAAAAAAGTTTCTTCAGTGTTTTGGTTCACTCGTTTACAAAACCATTACAACAAAAGTCTTTCCTCTTCACTCACTCTTTCGTAGCTACTTGTTTCTGACGAAGCGCTCTCCAACCAATATCACTCCTAAAGAAACCTCCAGGCCATTTGATCTCTTGTACCGCCACGTACGCTCTATCACGCGCCTCTTCCAAGTCTTTACCCTTTGCCGTGACACCAAGAACACGTCCTCCACTCGCTACAACGTTCCCCTCTGCATCAACATCCGTTCCTGCGTGGAAAACCTTCACTCCTGGAGTGACAGTCTCAGCTTCTTCAAGGTTTCTGATGATGGAACCTTTCTCGTAAGCACCAGGGTAACCTTTGCTTGCCATTACAACCACCATTGCTGAATCTTTTGACCAGTCAAGCGAGACACCGCTTAGCTCGCCTTTACAAGCCGCTAGCAAAACCTTTGCGAGGTCAGACTCTAGACGCATCATCAGTACCTGCATTAAATAAGAAGCTCCAGTGTTTACAAACAACCATGGTTCCATAAATTAATTAAACCCAAAAACTAAAATACCTTATATAAATATAAAATACGTATAAAATAAATTAACAATTCGTTAACACCTAGATTCCGACGCCTAGTTATTAGTCCTCTGCAAAGCGCCAAGCTACCGCGACTTTTTTGAATCAAACTGAGACTCACTAAACTAGTTTAATTTTCCTTACCTGACATTCTGGATCTCCAAACCGGACATTGAACTCAATCAGCTTAGGTAAACCGGACTTCTTCTCGATCATCAGACCAGCAAACAGCACACCAACGAACTTACAACCTTCTTCAGACATTCCTTTAACGGTAGGATGAATTATAGTCTCCATCACCACATCCTGCAGCTCCTTAGTCAAAATCGGTGCAGGAGAATAAGCTCCCATTCCTCCTGTGTTAGGACCCGTATCTCCATCACCAACCCTCTTGTGGTCCTGAGCAGATTCAAGAGGAATGGCGTTCTCACCATCCACAAGCGCAAAAAACGAAGCTTCTTCTCCCTCAAGAAACTCCTCCACGATCACCTGACATCCTGCAGAACCAAACACGCCTTTGACCAGCATCGAGTCAACAGCTTCGTAAGCCTCCTCTAGTTCCATGGCAACAGTGACTCCTTTCCCCGCAGCTAATCCGTCTGCTTTGATCACGATCGGTACACCTTGCTCTTTAATGTATTCTTTAGCAGCAGATGCATCAGAAAATGTCTTATACTGCATTTGATTGAATATGTACATCAAATTAGAATATACATATGATAAGATCAAAGCAACAAAACTGCTATTCTAATTCCAATCAACACAACAAAGAAACATTAACTGATGAGACACTATCAACTCTCAACCAAACCATATAAACAATCTACATTCAGTTACAGTAAACCTATAAGCTAATAGTTGAGCCAAAGATTGTAATAGTGAAAGCCAAACCTTAGCAGTAGGGATATTGTACTTGTGGCAAAGATTCTTCATAAAGTTCTTGGAACCTTCCAAAGCAGCAGCTTGAGAAGAAGGTCCGAACGTGAGGATACCAGCTTCAACCAGGTTGTTGGCGAGACCAGCGACAAGAGGCACTTCAGGACCAACAACCACTAACCCCACATTCTTTTTTTGACAGAAAGAGATGACAGCTGAACTGTCTGATGTGTCAAGGTCAGGCACGCAAGCAGCATCTCCCGAGCTGGTGATACCGGGGTTTCCAGGTGCGCATAGCACAGAGCCGCAGGAAGGAGAGCGTTTCAGTGCGTGACAAAGAGCGTGTTCTCTCCCTCCTCCACCGATTACAAGGACAACAATGCTCTCTTCTTCTGCATATATTTGAATTGATTTTTAAAAATCAGTGGCGTTTTACTTTTGACATGAACATAAAAACGATTCTATCTCAAATTCATTAGTAAAGAGAATGGAGAGCAACTGAACGTTTATCAATTTATAAATCGTGAAACATTTTTAAGCAGTCGAATCGAGCTAAAAGGGTAGCGCGGGAATTTACCAGACGGAGTAGATGACTCGGAGACGCATTGGATCCAAAGTTGGCGTCTTTGAATGGGATTCGAAGAGAAACGAGAGCTAAGGGAGTGATTGGTGGTAGAGAATTTGAGAGGAGCAACGAAGGAAGAAGTGGCGAATCCGAGAGAGTTGAGAAAGGGTTTAGGTGAGTTGTTGTTGCAGAAGAGATTAATGGAAGGATTGAGATTAAGCGTACACAACGACATGTCGGAAAAGTTTGGGAAAGAGAAGAAGAAAGAGAGACGGAGACAGTCAAAGTTGTAAGCTTGAGAGATTTTTAGACAGCAGCGCCGCTCAAACAAGGGTTTAAACAGTTTCTTTTCGATTATTTTTAATTTGTTTGTTTACTTTTTGTTTCAACCAGTTAATTACGGAGAATAATTGAAAACATTTTACAAGTATCAGATGAATTTTTTTGTTTTAATTTTAGAATTTCTCAGAAATCAAACATCCATTTCGTAATAGAACACAGGTTATGTATAATATAAACTGGTTGTGAAACAAACAACCAGCAGCAACCTCAAGTACTACTGTTTGTATTCATGCATCCTCGTGTGTCCCGATAAGTAACCAAACAACTCACTGAAAACAAAAGCCAAAGATCGCGGCATATGTATGCTCCATATAATCTAGAGAGTTTATACATAAGCAAAAAAACGAAGAAGAAAGAAACCGATAAGCGCTTAGGCATCCAACGCCATGAAGAAGTTCTGCTTACGGGCATGTTCTGGTACAAGCCGGTTCACGATCTCAGAAGGGATGCCAGATAGCTCTGCACGTGCAAAATATATGTGGTTTGACGTTTATATTTAGTTCAGGTGCAAAACACAACATTGCCAACAACTTCGATTGATCATAAACGTTAAGATCTCATGAGAGTTGATTTACTGGCCAACAGGCAGCTGTTTTTCATGGAAAGGTCCAACAAGAATAAACAATGGAACTGTACCTTGAGGTTTGAAGTTGAAAAGCGGAGGAAGTGGCCGGCCATTGGGAAGACGAGTGTTCGGGTCCCTTAGCTCATCAAATAACGGATGTATACAAGCTTCCAACTACCAAACAACAAAAAAAAACATCATATTTTTTTAACGTGCTGATAATCTTAGATCCGAGTCAACAGGAAAGTGTATATTACAATAACGAAGGGCACAAAATCATGGAGCACTTACAGCTGTGCATCTCAAATTAGGCGAATATTGGAAGAACCTGCATAGAAGATCAACCGCTTCTGGTGGTAAACGTTTTTGGAAGACCTAATGGGTAAAGCACAAAAAAAAATCATATAGCCGTAATAACATGCCTGATAGGAAAGAATTTTAGCGAGGCAATGATCATCAAACCAAACTATAAACTTCTGTACCATGAGAACCACAAACTTGTGTAATGTCAAACAAATTCCACTCTGACACAAGCAATGACTTTTTCAACAGTACTATGAGTTTAAGAAAAAAATTGTGTGCAAACGCGAACGATTCATACTCCAAAATCATCACAAACACGAGATCAATATACCTTTACCAACAAAACAACTGATTAATGATATCCTTGTAGGTGACCATGAACACTAGAAGGCATACCTTGTGCCATGGGTGAGGTTTTATCTGGGGGAATTTAAATTCTGTATAGTTTGGATTCATGCACTTGATTTCCTCCCTCGTTGGTGTACCTAATACCTGCATGATCAATAAAAAGTAGGAAAATAAGGTTTTCTAGAAAAAGGTTGAAGTGCATTCACTACTTCTACCGTGCAGTCAAATTAATTGCTTTCTTTCTTTCACACTGACTATGAGAGCCAACAACAGACGTAACAAACTGTGACCAATAAGCCTGACAATATGCAATCAAGCTGATGCCGTAGCCTGATACATAACGATAGAAGAACAACTAGTGAACAAAATCTCTCTGAGAACCTATCAGTCACTGCACGCCCAATTCAGGTGATCTGCTATATATTTTGAAATAAACTTTTGAAGAATTAATAGAAGGGCTACCTTGATGATTTCAACAAGCTGATCGACTCCGCTTTCACCAGGAAACAGGGGCTGTACGACAAGATAATAAGGACACAAAGACGTAAGAGAGGGAAAAATCAGAGTGGTTAGCACAGAAATCATATATCTAATACAATTTTTTTTTTATTTGCTTTAACCTGTCCAAGAAGCAATTCGGCCATCACACAACCAGTGGACCATATATCAATTGCAGGTGTGTATTCGCTGGCGCCAAAAATGAGTTCTGGAGCACGATAGTATCTAGAACAGATATAAGAAACATTGGGTTCTCCTTTCACCTGGGGAGAATAAGTTTTGTTTTTTTGTTATATTCCACAAATGGATTCTTTAACAACTGCGTCAATAAACCATTCCACAAATGGATTCTTTAACAACTGCGTCAATAAACCTTACCAACACTTTTGCACTCCCGAAGTCACAGATTTTTAGCTGATGCGTATGTGGGTTCACCTGAACAACAACAGATCTAGAGTCAAATCTAAATGCAGTGAAGCCAAGTACCACTGTAAAGATGTATACATAGCCTTGTTGTAGAACTCGAAGCATGTTATAATCGTATATTTATTCATGCCAGAATTTAAAACCCACTAGGAGATTATCACATGTAATAGAGTTTGGTCAGAGGCACAGCAAAGAAACTGCCATCTGTTATAATTTTATTTTGAAACAGGGAGATACAGATGAGCTTACCAGCAGGTTTTGAGGCTTAATATCACGGTGACAAAGACCAAAGCTATTATGGATGTAACCAAGCGCCCTGCAAATCTGTAACCATTAACAGAAACTTGTAAAATATATTTGGAGAGTCTGGCATGCAATGAGAAGTTTATTACACTTCCAAAGCATTACAACATTAACACATAGACACACAACGCACATCTATAAGTTTTTGAAGAAAAATAAATGGTCTTGAGCTTTTAGTCCATACAAGGGAGTCCGAGACTATAAGGGAAAAAGCATTAAGGAAAAATCGAAAATCTTTAGAGAATTTTACTACCACCAATACAGGTGTAATAGCATTGTCTGGAAACAGTGAAACATAGATGGTAGGACTAAATGAGACTACAAAAAATAATTCATTTTGACATCCATATAATAAAGAATCTATTGACACTACTATCTTCAGTGAAACGAAACGAGACTCAGATTAAAGTGAGTGACTATGACGCTTCATGGAACAGAAAGAAAAATAGAAACGAAGATGTTAAAAATCCAGGAAATAGTTACCTGATAGGTGTAGAGTTTAACGTAAATTAAAGGCATCAGCTGGTTCGTCCTACTGTAACTTCTCGCAGCACGATTAACAGTCTCAGGCACAAACTCAAGGACAAGATTCAAATAAACCTCTTCATTATCTGCTCTCGTGTAGAAGCTATGCTTCAAAGCAACAACATTGGGGTGGTCTAGCATCTGCATGATTTGTAGCTCCCTGTTCTTGTAACGCTTGTCTTGTAGAACCTTCTTGATTGCAACAATCTCCCCAGTTTCCCTACATTTGGCCTACCAGAAAAGAAACATAAATAAAGGCGTTGGAAATGGGACACAGATCAAATACTAAGGCAAGGCATCTAGGGATGTTAATTTTTATCTTACTTGGAAAACCATGCCAAAGGAACCAGTACCAACTACATGCTCTGATATGTAACTGACTGTCTGTCAATCCATAAAAGAAACATATACATATCAGAAAAGAGTTAGATAACAACGTATACCAATCTAACTATACAATTCTTTATAACAATCCAACCTGTCTTGATTGGCCATTTCGTCCACGGAGTGTGGTTCTTATCACATGGCCAGGTTCGGTACCAGCGCCATCTATAATATCTGGTTCACTATCCTGAAACATAACCAAAATAAATAAAATCTCACACACTGTAAGCTACTGCTCTCATGGGAAAAAGAGAGAGAGAGACTCGAAGCAAACAAGTAAATGCACATGACTTACCCTCTCATCATCAGTCTCGACCTTGTCCCTTATCCTCATCTCAACCAAGTCTCTGGTCAACCAATCGACAGAACTAGAAGAGGCCTTTGCACCTTTGGCAGATCTCGAACTGCCTACTCCGTTTCCCAGTCCAGAAGAAGCCATGATGGTATTTGTTCTGAAGATAGCACGTACTAGTAGCGGTTGATGGTATCATAACACTTGGTGATTTGGTGTCCCATCCCATCAAAGAACTGATCTTATCTAGTACAATTTCAAGGCAAAGGAAAAAGGTGTATCATAACATAACTCAAGGATCTTGATATCGTCAGCTCTAACAAGAACACTCTTTGATCACAAAGAGATAGAAAAAAAGATAGTCAATTTAACAGGAAAGATTGAAACTTTAAATAACTGCTGAAATTGTCAGCTAGTGGCGATACACTGTTACAGCCTAGGAAGAAAAATCAGATCTACTTCCGGCTAAAACTGATTGTCTGAAAAATTCAGTCTCAGTAACTAAACAAATGAGTATCTCAGAGAATCAGTTAAACATTTTCTACCCAGAGGAACCCTAATTAAACAACAGGGGGATTCAAAAAAAAAAAGAAAAAAAGAGCACAGTAAAAGAATAAGGAGGGAGACCATTTAGAAGATTTCTCAGCGATATCAGTAGTTAGAAGTGAAAGTGATGATCACCTCGAGTTTTCTGATGAAGAAAGGGAACCAAAGTGAAGCATTTGACTGACGATTTGTCTTCTTCGATTGATGAGCTTCTCTTTACATGAACAAAAAAGTAAAATTTATCGATGATTGATGATCAGATATAAGAAGAAGAAAAAAAAGCTAAAGCTTAGATTTTTTTTTTCACTCTTCACTTCGTCTTCTTCTTCTTCTACTACTACCGGTTGTTTGTCTCTACCGTTTTTGAATCAAGCGAGATTATGAAAGGACAACTCATCATTATAAGCATTGATCATATCTTTATTTATTATTTTAGTTTTATTAATTTAGAGAATTACTTCTTTTTTTTATAACGTCTTAGAAAATTACTCCATGATACAAACTCATACGTATAACTAAACTATAGCGTCCCGTTCATTACTAAAATTTAAATGGGTATATTTCCTTAATCGGATGTCACCGAATACGACATTATTAATAAGAATCAATCTTCATACCTCACCCTACCTAATATAACCTGATATTCAAAATTTTGATTCTAGAACCTTTATTTCAATTTCAACTATAGTAGGTGTGGATACTTACAAAAGAATATGTCATCAGTTTTCGTTTAATTAAACATGCATTCACATGGAATGTATTCTAATGTATACCCTCTGATATTATTTTTAGATACGATGATAAAACAACAATAAATTTTCTTAGAATTGGATAAAAGTACTAGTATTTTTTTTTTCAAAAGAGAAAAAGCCACGTTCGTATTTGCTGATTATTATATAGTAGTAAAAAGTAGCCTTTACTTGTCGACAGTTAGCTAAAGACTGAACGCCACGCCACACTATCTTTCTTCTTTTCAACAGTGTGAAGATGTGTTTGTTTCTTTGTCACTCGTTCTATTCTTCTATCATCATCATAATAAGTCACTAGCCACACTTACGTTTTCTAAAAGTATACACTTGAAAGATTGGTAAATCTATTTATACTATATATATGCCATTAACGTTGTATGAGTAATTCTGAAAACTAAAGCATATTTGTTTGGTTACTTACTAATTACTACTCTTTGGTCTCCGCGTGATCTTTGTTTTATATTATACTAATTGAAATTAAAAAGTATACACTAAAAAGGGGTAATGCCATAAAGTCGTAAGTAGGTCCAACAGGGAGTGGTCTTATAACCTAAAAAGGGTTAAAGTAGCTTTCTTTTTGCTTACAAAAGTATATGCTATGTTTACATTTAACAATAAATTTATTGTTGACCAAAAAAGAACAAAACAATGATTTAGCTAAGAAGTAGCATTTGAATTTTGATTTTAATGGGCCTGGCTTGTCTGGGCCCGTTCATCGACAACCGGGTCTAAATCATTAAAAAGCCCCTTCAGTTTTCAACGCTAAACGCTTATTACAAACGCTAGCCGCGCGTTTTGTGAACCGTTGTTGCATCCTTACTGGCTAAAGTCTCCTTATTACTAGGACAAAACATATCTCTCCACGACGACGACCAAACAAAAAAGCTCTTCTTGTTTCGGTTTCCCTGTAAGGAAAGAAATGTCACCATCATCGTCTTCTTCCTCCTTTATCTCTCTCACTTTCTTCTTCCTTCTTATACTTTCTTCTCTGAGCTTCTCGTCATCATCATCTTCCGATGACATCTCCGACCAGTTCGACGCCTGGTGTCAGAGACACGGCAAAACTTACGCTTCAGAAGCAGAGAGGCAACGAAGGATTCAAATCTTTAGAGACAATCACGACTTCGTCACACGCCACAACGACATCGCTAACTCTACTTACTCTCTCTCACTCAATGCCTTCGCGGATCTGACTCACCACGAGTTCAAGGCCTCTCGTCTCGGTCTCTCTGCTTCTGCAGCTCCGTCGCTGATGATGGCTAAGGGACAGAGTCTTGAGAAATTTGGTGGAAAGGTTCCAGATTCTGTTGATTGGAGGAAGAAAGGAGCTGTTACTAATGTCAAAGATCAAGGAAGCTGCGGTACTTTTTGATCTTTTTTAGCTCTGTTTCTTCAATTTCAGATTTGATTCGATAGGAGCTTGATTTTAGGATTTGATTCAATATCAAGACTTTTGAACTAGAACCTTAAGATGGAACTTAGATCGGAGAAGTCACAATTTCCTTAAAAAAAATCTGAGATCTTTGAGGATTCTGAACAATGATGCTGATTCATCTATTTTTTTTTACATGAAGACCAATCATCATGACATAGTTTGGGACTACACTGCATCTCTTTCACGCTTTTTGCCTTTTGGGAGTACAATAAGTTTATTTTATTTTTCTTTTTCATTTCTAATTATGGCAGTAGATAGATATTATAAACAGAAAGTCTTGTGGTGTAACTGAAACCAATTAGGAAAGTCTAGAATCAAAATATCCTTGTTTCTTCTATAACTTTCCTTGCCTGGGAAAGCTGTTTATCTCACAGGTAGATTTAGCAATTTAGAACACGGTTCTCAGATGTATCCGTACCTGATTATTGTTGTGGTACATTTTATAGGAGCGTGTTGGTCATTCTCGGCGACTGGAGCTATGGAAGGAATCAACCAGATTGTAACAGGAGATCTCATCAGCCTCTCTGAGCAGGAGCTTATTGACTGTGACAAGTCCTACAATGATGGATGCAATGGTGGTCTCATGGACTATGCTTTTGAGTTTGTCATTAAGAACCATGGAATTGACACTGAGAAAGATTATCCTTATCAAGAACGTGATGGCACCTGTAAGAAGGACAAGGTATTACTTTGCTTTCTCCTCCCTGTTTGCTTCCTTGATACTTGACATCACCTCCTAACTCTTCTGTTCTGCAGCTGAAAACACGTGTTGTGACAATTGATAGCTATGCTGGTATAAAATCAAATGACGAGAAAGCGTTACTAGAAGCTGTAGCAGCTCAGCCAGTTAGTGTTGGCATCTGTGGCAGCGAGAGAGCGTTTCAGTTATATTCTAAGGTACAGATACACCTACTCTATTCCCTGAATGTTCTTTGTTTGAACATTTGGCCTTTTGAATGCAGGGAATATTCTCTGGTCCGTGTTCAACATCATTGGACCACGCAGTGCTCATCGTAGGATACGGTTCACAGAACGGTGTTGATTACTGGATCGTGAAGAACTCTTGGGGAAAGAGCTGGGGAATGGATGGGTTTATGCACATGCAGCGTAACACCGGCAGCTCAGAAGGAGTATGTGGAATCAACATGCTCGCTTCGTATCCCATCAAGACACATCCAAACCCTCCTCCACCGTCACCTCCAGGCCCCACGAAATGTAACCTTTTCACCTATTGTTCAGCTAGTGAGACTTGTTGTTGTGCGAGAAACTTGTTTGGTTTGTGTTTCTCGTGGAAATGCTGCGAGTTAGAATCTGCTGTGTGTTGCAAGGATGGTCGTCATTGTTGTCCTCGTGATTACCCCGTCTGTGACACAACTAGGAGCCTTTGCCTTAAGGTATTCTAGCTTTGGCATGTGGATTATACTGATCATACTGCTCTTGTGTGACTGATGAAGCTTATACTTTCACTTTGCAGAAAACTGGTAATTTCACAGAGATTAAGCCCTTCTGGAAGAAGAATGCGTCCAATAAACTTGGCAGATTCGAGGAATGGGTTATGTAAGACAAGTTATAAGCATGTTAAAGCCTCTTGGATTCGTTTATCTATAGCCGAGAGATGAATACTTATAGCTGTTGTTGTGATATGTATTAGTAGTCTCTCATTTGGATATGTATACAACTTTTGAATCAATAAAAGGTTTATTGCGGACACATAAATAAACAATAAGAGTTTCATCTATACATTATTGTACAACAAAGAGCAGAGACTTAAGCTTCTTCGCTGTTGCTGTCGTTCTCTCTTCTCTTCAGTTCTGCAATCTCCTTCCTCTTTGTTTTGTGCAGGTAATAGAAGTAACAAGCTAGAGCCAAGACCGCTCCCAACAAAGCACCTCTTCTCTGCCAACCAAACTCATCATCCTTGAAATCAAAAGCCAACACAACGAGCAGAGCCACAACCGGTGAAGCGCACATATGAACAACATCAGCGAATAAACCTGACACCAAGAGCACAAGACCTAACATCCCCACCCCCCAAACCTGCCAAGAGAGAGCTAGACCGAGCAAGCTCAGAGCGTAGTAAGTTCTCCCTTTCTTAAACCTCTCGCTTTCTCCCTTTAGCTCCTTGAACTCGCCACTAGCAAACAGACCCACAAGGCAAATGAGCGTGGCGACGAAGCAAACGAAGATTTGCATCTCCAACACCATCCGAAACACAACCTTCTTGTTACCACCATACCGTTTTGTCTTCACCAAGACTTTCTCGAACCCGAGTTGCGTTAGGGAGAGAGACAAGGAGAAGGCGAGCGTGGGGAATATGAGTATCAGCCAAGCCTTGATGCCTAAAGTATATGATTCATCCTCAGTAGGTGTTCCGGAAAACGCAGGGGAGCAGAAGAAGTCAGCTGCAAGAGTGAAGATAATCGATATGATGATCCATCTGTTGAACTTGAGACGGTTTATGAAAGCTGAGAAGAGGGAGGTTAGTATCAGCTGAGCAGGTACCAAGATACCCCAACCTACGTATAATCTCGCCAACGCATATAACTTGCTGTAAACAGACACAAGAACACCGAGGGAGAGGTATAGCAAGATAACACGAAGAAACGGAGGATGGCGATTGTCGGTTTGATCAGAGACTGTTTCCGGGTTTGGTTTTGGTAGTATGAAGAAGAGTGGGATCAGGATGGGGAAGGCAACGTTCTGAAGCAGAGCTTGCGTCCATGTTCCTCTGTACTGTTGGTCTTGATCATTCTCTGAACGATTGTCTTGGTCGTAGTAGAAGTTCAAGAGAAGCATGACGAGAGAGTCTCCTGTTATGATCAAGAAGCCGCAGGAGAAAACAGAGATCCACCATTTGCGTTGGTTGTGCACGAGGGATCGAATCTCGCTCACGTTGTTGTGACGTCCTGGTTCTTCTGGATCTTGAAACTCCTCCATGAGTCTCTTGTTCCTGGATATTTTCAAAAGCGCAGATATTAATGTTATAAACCGAGGAGTGGAGGTTGGACCTCGTTCCTCATGACTGGTTAAACGTGCAGACACACATTTCAATCACTGGAAAGAGAAAGAAGAGAAAAGTATTGGTCATGAAATGGTCATATGCTTTTGACTCAACGTTGCTTTTGAATAAGTATGTATGATCCCAACAATTAGCTGTAAGCCTGTAAGATTGGTTTTTATTTATTTTTATGTTATCAAAGGGGGCACATATTGCCGGCAAAGACTAAAAAGTCATCTTAAACTCGCCCCCAGCTGTACTTAGCTCCCTCCCTTAAGAGGCGGATATAGAATTAAGCTAACTATTTTTTTTGTGATTAGAGGTCCGTGTTCCTGAGGAATCTTTGTTTGATATTGGATTACGAGACGGTCAAAAAGTGTATAGCATGGACATGAGTAGCAGAAACAAACGAGTCTTGTTGCGTATACCATTTTGTAATAACGTTTCTTAATTACAAACTTCGTCCGCGTTTATAAGTAATATTGATTTATTTTTTCTGTTTTAATGGCTAAGAAATTCGCTTAACAACAGCGATAATCATGCTCTAAGCAAACTACGTAGTCCTGTACCGTTTTATTATATTTGGATCTACAACCCTGACATACATTAAGTATGTTTCTTGCCGTTTAATTCGTATTATTATATTGAAACAATTACACTCAAAACAGTTTATGAGTTTATTTTACATTTTGAGACAGTTTATGTTACTAAGGTAGTTTTTTCTAACTGAACTCATTTTTTAGTTATAAACCAACTAGACAAGTTAGTAATTAATTTTCATGAGAGATTTACATAATACTAGGGTCGGCCCGGGCTACGCCCGGGATTTTTGTTTAAATTTAAATATTATTATATA
>OVBX01003097.1:0-17901 GCA_900406325.1 Erucastrum elatum | reverse complement strand
AAAATGTATTAAAAATCATATATTATAAATCATGTAATATATATAGGTTATATAAAATATACGAATCATCAATACTATTAAATTTGGATCATACTCTATTCATATTAGTTATGTCCAATTCTTTTTTAAGAAACTAAGAAGCTATATATAACAGTTTATTGTATGCTTAACGTATATAACCCGCTGACCTCCTATTTATAATAATACAACTAAAAATTCAAAACATTAATAATTAAAAATTATATATTGGTTCAACCAGTGGTTCAACTAGTAACCGGTTTTGGGTTATACCGAATTATTAGATGATATTTTTTTCCTAAAACTAAAACTGGATTACCAGGTTTACCATTTGAACTGAAGGTCCAGATCGGATTTCAAAAAATTGGGTACAAGAATATATTTAGGCAACATCACAAATCTAACACAATTATCAAAATTTCTTTCAAATATTTTTTAAAAAAAAGCATTCGACACAAATATGATTTAAAACACAGAGACTTTAAAAAATACAAATATAAAAATTAAGTTTCTAAAAAGAAAATTAAAAACAAAAATATACCCACCCTCTTGAGAGCGGGTCAATCTCTAGTCAATACTATTAATTCTGCATTGTGACCAGTTGAGATATGTGTAGTCTCATTTAAAATTTAACTAGATTTTGATTTTGGGCAAATCTTTATTTTTATTTCTAATTTTACTTGTGTATTTTTTTTTCTCAAAATGATTAGGCTTCTTATTTTGAACATTGAAATGAAATTATTATTGGACGAAAAAAAATAAAGAGGGATGACGATGATTCCTCAAGTGTACACGCTTTATTTAAATGTTAATTCTCGGTTAATGTACGGATGAGATTTTATAAACTCACTTGACTAACTTTAACTACAAATTAATTTTGACCCGCCCTTTAAAGAGCAGATTTATTTTTTGTTTTATATTTTTTAACAAATTTAATTTTTAAACTTGTGTTTAGCTATATTTGCATTTTTTTAGTATAACTATTTTTTAAATGATTAATAAGAGATTTTTATAATTGTATTAAAATACTTGGACCACACATATATCTATATGTCAAGTTGATGTTCTAATAAAATAGATATATGAATTTGCTTTTAGATTAATGAAATTTACGTTAGATATGAATTTTTAAGTTTTTTAAAATGATTTAAATGGGTTATTCGAACTCGAACCAAAATTTAAAAATAGTCGAGCGTAACTGAAATATTTAACTTCAAAAACCCGAATCCAAATAGATCCTAACTAAACTCAAATAGGTACTAAAACGCACACCCATAATTTTTGTATAGGATATTTTATACGATTGAACATATTTATATGGAACCAAAACCAAATGTAAACCTAATTCGTAAATAATCATGTAAATTATATATCCCGAGAACCAAACATTGAATTTGAACCGGAACCAAAATGCGAATCAAATAGGTATCCATATTTTAAAATAAAATTCTATACCCACAAATACAATAGAACCTCTAAAAAAGTAGGTTGTAAATAATTGGATCAAACATTATCAATTGGTCATGTTTCTAAATTAATAGTGTAGATAAAGTTGATATGATCCTATAGGACGATATAGGCGGATATATTTTATATATATATATATATCAACTTTGTATAAAAATGTGGGATGTTGAAGGAAAAAAGACGATATAGTGTATGCAGGAATATCCACCGAACGGTTACAATTCTATTAATATAATCAACGGTTCAAATTGTTGCGTTGCTATGATCCTATAGTTTAGGAAACAAATCGTTAAAATATGATTTGTTATTTTGAAAAAATTCATACGCTTTAAGTCTCCCTATATTTTAGCTACTTTAGGTAATCAAATTGTCATTTAATTAATTAATATAAATATTAGCAGTTATCTCAAGGCTTTGTTCCCGACAAATGTGGGAGAGAAGAGGTAGTTACATATACTGTTATATAATACATAAAAGTATAAAATTATATATCTCCATCGTTGATCTAATTATACCTTAAGGACGGATATATTTTTTGTTGAAAAAGTTATTTTTCGTAATGAACGTGTCATTAAAAATTAATTTATACTGAGTTCATATTTAAGTTTTTTATAATCATCATATCTTAAATGATCCTAAACATATTTTAAATGATCCTATTTCATGAACCATAAATATTTAGATTTAGGTTCAAATTCCAATAGTTTTTCGAAGGGCGGATACATTTTTTGTTTTAATTTTTTTTGAAAAAAATAATTTTACTTTTATGTTTATTTATATTTAACATTAATTTAATTTGATAAAATATTTATTTAAATAAATGAAATGTATAGTTGATAATAACATTTATCAATAAAGCATATTTATTTTAAATAGAATAGATATATTAAGTTATATGGGTTAATAAGACCCGTTACTTTTAAATATAACTACATTCAGTAAATCGATCTTATTAAAATGCCTATTTAAAACTCATTGAATGAGTCTGATTCAGTCTGAAACTCTGAATGATTATTCATTTTTATTAATCCGCAGTTAATAATACCTTCACATATACGATCATGATTTGATGCAAGTTATAAAAGAAATCGGCAGTTAATAAAATATTGACAGGTTTGTGGCTCCGATTATTAGGTGGGTATATGTGGTGTTTACATTCAGAAATTAAATTTCTAAGCAGTTATATTCAAAATGTGTGTATTATTAGAATTAAAAAAATGTACACAACATATATCAATTGGACATGTTGAAGAATTAATAGAATAGATTAAAAGGTCAAATTCCATGAGCCGGCCGGCATAACCAATATTCCATAAAATAAATAAAATTTTCAAATGACAATTTTTTTATCACAGGCATGTTGTTAGGTATCTATTTCTTTCGACAGAATCATTAAAATTAGGCCATTTTGTAAGTTAGTTCTTTTCTGAAGAAGCACTTCGTAATTTAGGTAATTTTGTAAATTAGCTACAAATATTTTTTTGTTAGCGCATAAATAAATTACAAATATATAGGCATGCCAGTATAATTTAGGCTTTTTAAAGTTAATTATCTTAAATTCTTAAAAAACTATAATATATAGCCATACACTGGATTATGGATATATACAAGTTTAATTAATACTCTCTATGTTTCAAAAATATATATTTTTTTTACCTTTTCAATGTATGATTTTATGAAAAATTGTAAATTTAAAAAAATTAAGGTGTTTATTGAATTTTTATTAGGTAAAAATTATGGAAAATTGTTATTCACAAAAAACAATACATTTATAATCAAAATTTAATAATTTTTTTAATATATGTGAAATCTTTTAAAAACTGAGGGAGTTTACGGTAAAGGTCAAATTAGTTTTGTACGGTCTTCTTGTTCGTCAATGATCGTCATCATATATTCTTTTGAAACCAAGTGAATACGTATTTGACTTCTGACCGTAGTCGGCAGGAATGCATGACAAAAAGACGAATAACAATCTAAAAAGATGTTGACAAAAAAAAAACAATCTAAAAGATAAAGTAAAAGTCTTGACATTCATTAATCATATTGGTAAACATTTATGGGAAAGGCCCTTCACCATTATTTAACAAGAAACTTACCTATTTGGTAATATTTTTTTATTTTTTTATTCAAAAAAGAAACTTACCTATTTGGCAAGAATTGTACCTCTGATATATTATCCACCTAAATATCTAACTATTAACTCTTGCTAGTTGCTAATTGTTATGCTTATATTTTCAATAGCTTATAAATTACTGGAAACATTTGCATAATTTGAAATTAGTAATACTACTCCATCCATTCCTAAAAAATGGTTGTTCGAGAAAAAAAATTGTTTCTAAAAGATGGTTGTTTTATGTTTTTTTTTTGAAAAAAATACAAATTTTAAGAAAATTAATTGGTTTTATTAGATTAGTACTGGTCAAAATTTGTTGAAAATTAAAAATTACAGAAAACAATTAATTTATTATAGTGATTTAATACATTTTTTAATATAAGTGAAAACACTAAAAAGTTAAAATTTTATCTTTTAAAAATAGATTTGAGTATTTTATACCTTATATATATGGTAACCACTATAAATATATAATTAATATTGTGAAGTCTCGTAGTTTGCAAATGTGAATAGGGTCGGATATTTTGAATCTCGATTCAATAATATTCCGTAATATGCGCTAAATATATAATACGGATCGAGGAAATGCATTATGCATGTACTGATACGATCAGCAAGTATTAATTTTTCTTAGGGTTTAATGGACCTTCATTTTCCAATAATATGTACATCTTTCTGGGCCACTGAAAATTTCATCAAATTATTGCAATACTAATATATTTATATATATTAACTTAAAGTCCGAGATAGTATGATAGCATGGAGTAATAGGCAGATGCATTCGTCAACATAATAATGCATTTGATGAACTAAATCTCCTTCATTTCTGTAAAATCATATGATCTGGAAAAAAAATCAAACTAACGATACGGGATGAATCACATGTGGACTATGTGGTACAAATCTTATAAGATAACATTACTTTCCCAACAAGAAAAAAAAATTGTAAAGAACTTTCAGAAGTATTACGAAAAAGAACTTTCAGAAGTATTACGAAAAAAGATATGCAAAAAATATTGCGAAAAAGATAATGATATATAGATACATATATTTGTACTCAGTAATAAATATATTTGGTAGAATTTGCAAATGAATTAATTCAAGTTCAACGAAGAGTAGGTGACGTGTGTTCCTTTGAACCCAAGTTCCTTAAACTCGTAGCTTCTGTCTATAAATAACAATTTTCTTCACATTCTTCGATCCTCACTCCCATCCTCTTAGCTTCACTTTCCTCTCAAATCTCTCAAATATTTAACAACAGAAAAAGAAAGTAGAGAAGAATCTGTAAAGCTCAGGAGGGATAGCGCCATCATCATCATGACATTCACATCGATGTTAATTTTGGCGCTGTCCATCCTGAGTTTCATTGGCTCTTCTTACTATAATGGAAAATGCTTACAAAACACCTAACAACTTCAAAATCAAGTTCAGGGTCTCCTCTCATTTTATCTTTCTTCGTATATCGCCCACCACAAAGAAACATAAAAGTAGCTTATTTCCTTTCTTTTTTTTTAGTAAAAGAAAATTAGTCTCTAAATTAAAACAAACCACGAAGAGAAAATATCTCGTCTTTGACCTCTTTCTCCGGTGCAAGTCAGCCACCGACGTGTAGTTGTCGACTGTCTCTTTTACAATTAGCGTAATTACTACCGTTTTGGTAAAAAAACATACTTTGATTAGTTAATGTCGGGCCAAACTTTATAAACCAATTATTCTGGAAAAAGGTGAAGTCCCAATTATATACAATTATTCTTACATTTTTTGACATAAAAATAGTTTTATATTTTCTAGCCATAAGCTTCAGTATCATAAATATATTTTTTTTCTTTTGCTTTCGGATTTGTTAGGTTTTACTTACTTTGTAGTGCTTGTGCCTGTGGTTGGGGCCAGGCTAAGTGGGGAACATATATGCTCTGCTGCATGAACCATGTGGATATATACAGTTACATTTTTTTTTTTTTTTGATCAAACCAACTTGAATTATACTTAGAAGAGTTCAAACTCCATTACAGGAGGATACAATAAAGTCACAAAGAAACCAACAACAATAAGAAGAACAGGGGATAGAATTGATACAACTCACAACAAGAAACCAAAAAAATCGCATAACAATTCTATAAGCTTCTTGAGTAGTTGCATCTAGTGTAATCCAAAAGATCACAGTCACTGCACCAAAAGCAGGGACATGCATTAGTTGGAAGGAAGATCCTTGCAATACCAACAACGCTTGAGCTTCCAATTCACTCCATACAAGAGAAAACATTGGGAAGGTAGATTGCTCCAAGCAGGAGACAATTGGGATTTCAATATCAGTCAACAAGTGAAACATGTCAATTAGTTTCTCTTTCAGCTGCAACAGAGAAGAGAAAACCAACATCACAGCACCAGAAGCTAGACTTGATATAACACACAAACTGCACACTGCAGTAAAAGATCGCACCGAGGCGACATAGATGCCATTAAGAGGCACAAGGTATGAACCAAAGGAAACTTTATCAACCAGTACATCATCAAATAAAACCAGAGTCCTAATGTCCATTGTCATCCACACAAATTGCATTCCAATCCATCCAACAGAATGAAGATAAGATAAGAATGATAAGTAAGGATGAACCTGGAAGACCGTACGAGGAGGCGGAAAGGAACGACCGATATAAGCTTTGAAAGAACAACCGTCCACGCCTCGACAAAGGAACCTGCACACAACAGGAGTGTCACCAGAGGACACAAGAGGAGCACCATCACAACTGAACTTTGTCACCATCATCGGATAAGCAAGTATCATAACGAGAGTTTGGGTAAAATCTTGAAGATAAGGCTCGCCGGAAGTGATGAGGATTCGGAGGGAATCTTGGAGATAGACAGCGTCTGGAGGGTCTGGAGGATCTGGAGGTTTCGGTGGAGCAAAGGGAGACAGAGGTTCAAGAAAAAGAGACTCGGACGGCGGCGGATCTGGCGGATCTGGCGGAGGTCTGAAGCTTGACGGAGGAGAAGTCACCATCAGAGCCATGGAGGAGGAGTAGAGCTGCTTCAAAAAGGGGCTGGATGAGCGACGGAGCTGGGGTTGGCGATCTGCATCTGAAACGGCGCACCTCGGGGTGCGGGCCTGAGAGAGAAATTTAGGGCGAACTCCTATATACAGTTACATTTATTTTCCTCATAGGTTCCCCTTTCAGTCTTTCACTATATTTTAAATGTATATTATCATGTTGGACCTTTTCTTTTGAACAAAACAAAATCATGGTGGACCTAGTTTATATTATCATGTCGAATAAACCAAGTTGAAACTAAATAGCTGTTCTCTATATGAACAAATTCTACATTTTTC
This sequence comes from Erucastrum elatum, assembly GCA_900406325.1. Classification (NCBI taxonomy): domain Eukaryota; kingdom Viridiplantae; phylum Streptophyta; class Magnoliopsida; order Brassicales; family Brassicaceae; genus Erucastrum; species Erucastrum elatum. The sequence continues at coordinate 10,975 of OVBX01003097.1, read as the reverse complement.
TTGCTTACAACTTGTGAAATATTTCTTTTTCAAAAAAAAAAACTTGTAAACTATTTAGGTTGTCATGTGAGTCCAGTGACTTTTTGCTACCAAACGTCGGGTGACCACATGCACAGTTACATCTAAGTTACTACACTATACAGTCTGAAAGAGTTCATTAATAAATGGGACCTTTGATAAAACATAAAACGTTTCCAAGTATCGTGAAAAAATCATTATCATATACGGCTATGTATGGATGAAAAGCAGACAGATATAGTCTCNATTTGGGGGGGGGGGGGGAATCTGTGAAACGTTTCTTTTTAGAAGAGAAAAAAAGCCGTGAAATGTTTCTACTTATACTATTGGGTTGAGATAGAAGACTTGAAAAAAAGGAGAAAAAATGCATGAATACACTATATATATCAAGAAAAAGATTAATTGATTTTAAGAAATCAAACTAACAAAAAAAAATCAAACTAACATACACAATCATTGAATTCATTCATTACTAAGCGCAAAATATTTTTAATATAATATTATTTTATTTAATTTAGTCAAATATAAAAATTTCGAAAGTTCAATTTTCAAGAAAACATAAATGTTTTAAAATTAATAATAATTCATAGAGCCGACAAAAAAAATTCATAGAAAACTAATGCAAAAAATTTAACTTTTTTTACTATGTTTTTTTATTTTAAAAATTAACAAAAAAACAACAGATCAATATATGAATAGTACAATTACATAAAAATAAAATTGCATCAAGTTCTAAGTTTCTTAACATAATATTTTATACAAATTAAAAATTATTATCCAACATCTATATTATAAAATAATATATTTTACTTTATATATAAATTACAAATCAGAAAAAAACATAGATGAATTTTTTTTTGATAAAACCAGCAGTTTGAGTTTACGTTAAACACAAGTTAAATTAAACATCTTGTCCGGAGGCGCATATCAAATTATTATTCGCTGTGCAACTATGTCCAATGATTATAATGTTAATATGTAGTATGATATTGCCATATTGGTATATATATTTGCTGTATATTAACGTGCATAATCAGGCATCGGAAGAGTAAATGAAGTCAAAAGGATAGGTCTTCCTCTGTACATTTTACTGGGACCGCAAGTCATGTAAAGCTGCTCTGCTTATGCTGCACGGCGTCGCAATCTCTATTTTCTTTTCTTTTATTTCTTCTAAAAGAACGCTCAGCACATTTGTCCAATTTACGATGAGAAATAAAAGGTGGCTTCAATTCTCTGCCTTACTCGTGTCCTCTATAACTTTTCTTTGATAATTAAGATTTCTACGATTCTTTAAGGCATATTAAATCCAACTTTGCTTTTTTTTTTCATCAATTAAATCCAACTTTGCTAAATGGTAAAAACGTTGCTGATAGCTATGATTCTTTAAGGCATACTAGGTAAATACCCCGCGCTAAACCGCGGGAGTTTTTAATAACTTTTAAAATGTTATATTTACGTAGATAAATGATATTTGCAACTTCTTGATGATATTAAAATGTTTGGTTTGAGCATATGATTAGTAAATATTAATAAACTTCAGTTGTATTTTAGTAAGATGCATTTATTTTGATAATTGTTATATGTTCAGATAAAATGTTTTATATATTGTTACGAATATTTTGATTAGTTAATATCAAGCTGTTTTGGTTTGTATTTCAAAATTTAGTATCGTTTTTTTTTAGTTTTAGGATCTCTGTATATTCGTTAATTTGTTGTTTTGTTGTGAAGGTTTTTTTTCTTGCAATATTTTTTATGCATTATACTATCTCTGGTGTCGAATATGTGTGTTGTATGTGATTTTATAAATTTTATAAAAGATTTTAAAAATCTTAATAAATGAACTTATAAAATCTCATAAATATTTCAATTTTTAAATGATTATACAAATTATTTTTAAACCATACATGATTTTACAAAAGATTTACATTCTATATTTATATACGTACAAAACTGATAAAAAAGTTATTTGAAAATATAAATTTTCTATAGTCTCTACAATCAATTACTATATATCATTTCGTGTTAGGTGTTTGGTTATTGATATTAGTTGCTTATATAATTACTCACTTAATCAAATTAAGATACCTTTATGAAATTTTATTTAATATGTAATTAAAAATCACTTAAATTTACCTTTTAATGGATAGTATGATTTCTTTAGAATCTGCACAAATTTAGGAGTATGCCTTGTTGTTATTATTATTATTGTTGTTATTATTATTATTATTTTGTTGGTTCTAGATCATTCCATTTTTTTCTATTTCTAATTTTGGTCAAAGATTGTATCATTTTACATTAGCTGGTTAACACATGTTTAGTAACATTTTAATTTATATACATTTTCGTTCATTTTAATTTATTCTGAATTGTTTCTCAATTAAAACTGGTTTTATTTTCTTTTGTATTAACCAGCCAGTACAAAATGTTAAATTAGTTTCGGCTTTCAAATCTGTTATTTTGGTTCAGTTCAGTTTGAAAATTGGTTTTCTTTGATAATATTTGTTTAAACATGGTTAAAGAACTTTGGGGTACAATACAGAGTTGTTGTACATAAGCTATATAATCATTATCTAATGTTATTAATGAAAACATTAAACCTCGAGTGAAAAAAATTAAACTTTAACACAGAAAACTGTTTCTGCTATTTCAGTTTAGATTTTGCGTCGTTAGTTTCTGCATTTTGGATTTTGTTTCATCGTGAAAAAGATATAAAAGATCTCTGCCTGCTAGAGAAAGCAAAGCTGATTTGCTTAATCCCTTCCTCCGTATATTCCATTCTCTTCAATTTCACATGAAGATCTTTCAAAGCATTCTCTTTATCAGATGTAATCTCATCCCGTTGAGATTCTGTAACATTCCTTTAAGAATTGTACTTCCTTTTCGAGTCTGTCATGGCTCTCTGTTGAAGCTTTTAGAAGCTGTTTATCCACAGATGACTCTTTCACCAGGTCGCTATATCTTTCCTCGATGCTGAGCTCAGACTTCAGCTTCTCCTCCTCCAGAGCAGCTGTTTCTTGTCCCTTCAAATCACATTCAAAACCTGTCTTAGATATGACAGGCTGACCACAAGATCTAATTAACTAAACATAACCATTTATCAGATAATTTACACTTCAAGGTTTAACTGGAGTAAAGTCCCAATAAGAGAGACACAACATCCTAGCAAAACTACAAAAACAATAACCAAAATTGATCCATATAATGATGATTGTGACAAGGAAGCTACCTTGTCTTGGTAGTTAAGAATTTCACATGGTGTTTGTATGTATGACACCAACGATAAGGTTGTGTTCTCCAGACTCACACGAAGTGTTTCCCATTGATCAGATAAAGGATGCTCTACGTTGCTACCAGCTTTCTGACAATCTATTATCTTTGAGAATTGTGTATCTAGAGTTGAAAGAAGGCTCGTTGTGATTCCAGTTGCACCAAGAGAAGCTTTGATGTTGCTATAGTGCATATAATGCAAGTCTTCACATTGCCACCAAGTGCAGGCTGAATAATTTCAATGAGCTTACTATCTCGATTCAGAATATGTGCCCTATAATCAAGAATGTCAGAAATGTGCTGAACTGTATTCTTGTTACTTGTAATCAAACGTATAAGGGTAAGAAAGTGTACCTTAGCTTTGAACTTATTATGACATTGCTAAGAATCATTAAGCTCTTCTTTATGCATTTCCTTACATCAAGCGAACTCCACCAGCGCCAGTTTTAGCAATTCGCAAAGATCCAGCAAAGTCAACCAAATTCTAAATTCCATTAAAAGAACACCAGTAAGAGAATAAACAGATTCTACATAATGTGGCTTCCCAAGAAACTTCATAAGATGTTAGCCTAAGAGAAAAATATCACTCACCAAGACTAAAAAGCATCTCTAGAAGAGTTTTCGTTTCCCCTGCTCTCAATCACCTATCACACCAGAGAGATCAGATAAGAAAATTACTTAAAAAGCAGTAGAAGTTTCTGCTTATAGTTTTCAAAAACCTTAACATTCTGAAGAATGCATGAGACCTGCTACTGTGAATATTTATGTTTGTCTTGTCGAAGTGTCTATTAACTGTTAATTAAAGAAGACCATGTCAATACACACCACACGTAATCATATACACTGAAACAAAAATGCTTTGGCTTTGGCTTAAAAGCTTAATCGCTAAACAGAACTGTCACTAACAAAAAATTCTTCTTTGTCACTAACAATTTATATCTTAAGACCAGCAACAAACACTCCACACTGTAGTCGCTGATCAGATCCGATTACCTTGAAATCCTCGACGACCGGCATGAATGGTATCATTTGTAATAAGTTCCCATGAGGAAAGTAGATTCATTAAGGATAATCGATTGCATCTTGCTTTGGTGATTAGACCTTTGGAGAAGAAACGATTGACGGAGGAAGATATAGTTGTAGTGGCTCGAGAGGGATGCGCCAAACGTCAAGGCCGTTCGTGGCGACGAGCTGTGCGATTCTTGAACCCATCTGACAAGCACCCACTGGTTAGACACACTCTATGTCTTCTGTTTTCTTCTCTGATTCGCCGGCCATCGCAGGCTGCGAACTCCAAATCAAACAGATAACCTTTGCGGGTTTTGATTTCCGTAAGGTGGGATTGGTCTGTAATGAGCTACGAATAGAGGTAGGATCGATCATCGGTGTAGTTGACTCGTCTCTGGTCTCCAAATCCGCATGCACCACTACTCTATCGATGTGGAGTTTATGAAGAAAATGTTTCACCCTTTGCAGCATTTGTCAAAGAAAAAAACGACAATGACGTGTATGAACGATGTGGAGAAACAAAATGTTTTGATTGGTATTATAATTTTATTTATTTATTGACATGTAAGTCTCATAGTCTTCTAAAAGTCTGATGTGTCAAACAATGGGAAACACCTAGTCTTATTATTATGGGGATTCTTAAAGGGTACTATTATATTTCCTGAAAATTTAGTCTTGGGAGATCCAAGATAAATATTCAAAATTTGATATTGCTAATAGGTTGTGAATACATGAAAATGTATGCATAATCACGCCAGTAAAACCTAACGCATGCTAACATGAATGGAAGAAAGTAAAATATGTCTCCACTATCATGTCTGGGCAATGTTTCACAAAAAAAAAACCATGTCTTGGTTACAAGTGGAAAGGAATGTTTTTGGACTGAAGATCCTCTATTATCATCTTCGTTAATTTGTTCTCAGTTCCCTGCATTTTTGGTCCTCGTGGTCTCAATTTTTACGGGTTTGTAGCTTTGAGCTCAATGTCTAAGTTGAAACATAGACTTTGAACTGCACTGTCTCTCTAACTAGGTTAGTTAATAAAAGTGATATGAGCTACAAAAACAATGAAACGATTCACATATCTTAACGATAACCCAATTATCCGAATTACAACTAACATCTAAATTTGGTTTAGACACTCAAATTTCAGATTAGAACAGTTATGTAAATTGATAAAGCGAGTGGTGACACAAGAAGCAAAAACATACACAAGTCACACTTGCAAGGAAAGAATGCAACAACCAAAGCCAAATAAATGCCCATTAAAGGCCCATTCGTAAGTTCCACTTCAAACTCATATCATCCGACCGTTTAATCAGTTACTACAGTAGTATAGATAAAGAACATGCGGTTCTCTTTCTTCCCCCTCCGCCGAGACTTCCTGTCTTCCTCTCTCTCTCTCCGTAATGGCGGTCGTCGCGACGTTCCTCTCTCTCCCCTCCCTTCGACGAACCTCACCTTTCCAACTTCGCGATCTTCCTCGTAATCATAATCAGTCGATTCGACAAAGAATCCACCTAAAATCTCCCGCCGTAACAGCTTCTTCTAAGAACTCCTCTCCTCAAAATACACAGAACATAGTGGACTCTCCCGAACCGGATCCTGATCCTAAACCGGAAAATGGGTAAGCTTCTATATTCTTATTCCTGCTTCCTAACTTTATAAAGTTAATATCTTTTCTTATTGGTGTTAGGATTGGTAATATCGGAATGGAGATCATGTCGATTGCGTTACCGGCGGCGCTAGCTTTAGCCGCTGATCCTATCACATCACTTGTTGACACAGCTTTCGTTGGCCACATTGGTAAAAACTCTTTGAAACTTGCTTCTTGTTTGTTTTTTTTTTTTAACATTGCTATTGAAAAACTCTTGTTTGTTTTAATGTGGCAGGCTCTGCGGAGTTAGCTGCAGTAGGAGTCTCGGTTTCTGTTTTCAACTTGGTGTCTAAGCTCTTCAATGTTCCTTTGCTTAATGTCACTACATCGTTTGTCGCGGAAGAGCAGGCTGTTGCAGCTAAGGAGGATAGAGATTCTACTGAAAGAAGTAGTGTTTTGCAATGTGCTTAGTTTAAGATAGTTTTTGTGTTTTGTTTGCTGACTTTGTGATCTGTTGTTTTGTGTGTTGAAAGGGAAGAAAGTGCTGCCTTCTGTTTCGACTTCATTGGTTCTTGCAGCTGGTGTTGGTATCGCAGAGGCGGTTGCTCTGTCTCTCGGATCTGATTACTTGATGGACATCATGGCTATACCTTTTGTATGTTTACTATTTGGATCACTAAAGCTATCTATCTTTGCAGTTTTGTAATTGGTTTTGTAAATTTGGTTTTAGGATTCACCGATGAGAATACCAGCAGAGGAGTTCCTAAGACTTAGAGCGTATGGTGCACCGCCTATTGTAGTTGCATTGGCTGCGCAAGGAGCTTTCCGAGGTTTCAAGGACACAACAACGCCTCTATATGCCGTTGGCAAGTATTGCAACATTCATCTTTTCTTTCATGTATATATGCATGCCTGAATATAGAATCACATTAGCTTTTTCTGATATGGTAGACTTTGTATGAACAGTTGCGGGGAACGTGCTTAATGCGATACTGGATCCAATTCTGATATTTGTTCTTGGTTTTGGTATCTCTGGTGCTGCGGCTGCTACTGTCTTATCTGAGTACGTCCAAAAATGTGGTAAACTTTTGATACTTTAATAGACTCGTGTTGTCTTTGATCCGTGGCTTATTATTGTTCTCTCACTTGTCAAAAATGTTTTCTACAGATACTTGATTGCGTTTATTCTTCTGTGGAAGTTGAATGAGAATGTGGTTTTGCTTTCTCCTCAAATCCAAGTGGGAAGAGCCAACCAGTACCTCAAATCAGGTACCTCCGCAAGGTTTCTTTAAACGATCTAAATGCAGAATGCTAGTATATGAAATGTGTTGAATGATGCTTAGGTGGGCTTCTGATTGGTAGAACGGTGGCACTGCTTGTGCCATTCACGTTGGCAACTTCGTTAGTGGCTCAGAAGGGACCTACTCAGATGGCTGGCCATCAAATCTGCTTGGAGATTTGGTTGGCTGTCTCTTTAATCACCGATGCTTTAGCCATTGCTGCACAGGTCTATCATCCTTTTGCAACTCAATAAGAGACAGCATTTATGTACAGTGTGAAAAGTATTCACTTAAATGTTCTACCCCTTGATTCAGAGTCTTCTTGCGACCAGTTTCTCACAAGGAGAGTACAAACAAGCTCGGGAAGTTCTCTTTGGAGTCCTTCAAGTTCGTATTCCGTATCTCCCTTGTTTTTTTGTGATTCTTGTTTGATATTATGAGAAAATCGCAACATTTTTTGCTGTGTTTAATTGTGAGCAGGTAGGTTTAGCAACTGGAACTGGTTTGGCTGCTGTTTTGTTCATTGGATTTGAACCATTCTCGAGCTTATTTACAACGGATTCAGAAGTTCTGAAGATTGCTTTGTCAGGGACCTTAGTAAGATCTTATCTTATACTCTCCTAAAATTTTTAAAAGGAGACTCTAAGTTTGAATGTTAACTAAGAAATGTTATTTGAATGCAGTTTGTGGCAGGATCTCAACCAGTGAATGCTATAGCGTTTGTTCTTGATGGGCTCTATTATGGAGTCTCTGACTTTGGATTTGCCGCTTACGCTATGGTCTCTCTTTCTTCTTCATCACCAGTAGGAGTCTTTGATTTCCCTTTACACCCCTCCCTACAAAAAGTCTGATTAGTTGTTGTTTTGAAACAGGTGTTTGCTGGATTCATATCTTCCTTGGTCATGCTTCTGGCTGCACCAACCTATGGCCTCGCCGGGATTTGGACGGGTTTGTTCCTCTTCATGGCGTTGCGGTTAGTTGCCGGAGCCTGGAGGTAACGAAACAAACAGACCATTCTAGTTTTTTAATTACGTCAAATTTAAGGATTGTTGCTGTCATGTTTTCAGATTGGGGACAAGAACCGGTCCATGGAAAATGTTGTGGTCAGCTCCAGAGAAGCTAGAATGAGTCCACGTTTAACATTTTTTTAGCGGTTTGAAATGTGACACTTTAAGATAACGAAAATAAAGTGAACTTACAATGTAAAAGCATAGTTAAACAGTATAGTTGAAGCTGCATGAAAACCTCTATCTAGAACCTGAAATACTCTAACTACGGATTGAATCCACCTCTTTGGAGATAACCGGACACACATCTACGTAGTGTTGCTTCCACTGCTCATCTGCTCTTCTTCTTTTCTAGAGGAGCTCTGTTTTGAACTGTTTTCATCGTTTTACACACCAAAAGAAGATAGAAATTTCGATCCGACTATGTGAATTTCCGTTGGTAGTTATGTAGCCTGAGAGAGACGTCAGACTATAAGGTGGGGACAGTTCTCTATCTATCGTCTAGGAACACGCGTGGTGCTGATACCAAATGAACTCAGCTACTGAACAAGTTAGGTTTTCTTCCCTTGATCAGGTTATCATATCTCTATTCATATTAGTTTTGGGCACAATCCACTCTAAATTGATATCTTCTTTGTTGCCAAAATGATACTTCTATGTTAGGGTTTTAGCTTACGGTGCAAGCTACCAGTCTGACGTCCACTTCCTTCTTTCTGATAAGTGTTTCCTTGGTTCTTTGTTTCAAACTGATATTTTGTGACTAAAAAAATAAAGTCCTAATGCTATCTTACAGATTTATTTGCGATTAAGACTTTGAATTTCATAATATTTTATTGTTAGGTTGAAGATGACTTGTTGGTGGCACGTATCAAAACCCTAACAATCAGTGAAGGTGGATTGTCACCTAATTATATAAAAGCTTTGGTAGCAATTCACTTTAAACAGAGAGTTTCCTTTAAAAGGTTTGGCGTATGGCACAAGTTACCAATTTGACATGTTCCATTTTTATGATATAGATTTGGTCTTCTTCCCAAACTCATAAACTTTACACAGCGGCCAAACCTTATGTGATGAAGGTAAAACTGTTTTTAGCGGTCTATAAGAAAAGATGTTAAAGATGGCGTTTTTTTGCAGGCACCTTATTTGAATTGAAAATCCCACTGCAGATATGGTTATAATCAACCCTAAAGGAGAATATTGACAAACCAACTTGAAGAAAGTCAGATCCTCAAGACCTAGCTATATCTTAATCCTGCTATATCCTATATGAAACAAACCTAAGATTGAACGCAGCAGCCAGTTTCAGGACAAGAATCTGCTCGACAAGTTAAACACATAAAATATGCTTGGCGATTTCAATTTAACTCTGGTTAGTCCACAATACACAAATTGTTCATCGGGAAGCATTTCACAGGCTATAAATATTGAAAGTTTCATTTTTTTTTTAAACCTACGTTCTGATCAGGTCTCAGATTTTCCTTTTTACCAGTGAAAAAAACAGATCTTAAAGAACCTTCTTTTATCATCTCTTGTAATATCATCTCTGTGTTGGATAGAACCTTTACGTACATATTAAGATTCAATAAACAGGTGGAACAGTCAAGAACACAAAGCTCAGATCTTGAACATGAAAGAGATGACAAAAGAAGGTTCTTTTTATAGATCAAAAGGCTCAAGAAGCCAATACGATTAGACAAAACATATATAAAATATCATCATCTATAGTAGTTATATCAAGAACACAACAAAACAATGCAAATCTCACAAATCTTCTCGTTTATTTCTCAGATTCATAAACCCTAAAATAAACAAACGAATCATATATGATGAAGATTTTTCGAAAGTAAAAAAAAACAAAAAAAGATTAAACCGACGCGGTAGTAGTAGATCTGAGCCGTCGATTACGAACCCGCATTGATCATCATCACCCGCGCGCGGCAATAACAGCTGGCGCTGCGGAAGAAGCGGCCCCACCAAGGAACGAAAGAAAACCAGTAGCAGCAGGCTCCTGCTCATCCAAGAAAAGATCCTCTGGCGCCCTAAACGCCCCATGCGCGCAGATCAACGCAACCCCAACCATAACCGCCGACACGAGCACAGATCCAACGTCTGTTAAGAACACCACGAAGATACTAAACAAGATCAAGCACCCGAGCGTCTCCCGATCCGAGAACGTCCTCCCGAGGACAACGATCGGCTGATCGGAGGGACGGAAGAGGTAGAGGAAGAGCCAGGAGGCGAGGAGGCAGAGGAGGAAGGCGAGGGAGAAGGGGTGAGTGACGAGGGAGAAACCGACGATGGCGGTGGCGACGGCGAGGTAGTTCACCTTGAAGTAGGAGTAGTTCTTGCGGATCCGGACGGCGGCGTCGGAGATGGATTCGGGTTTGGAGAGGGCGGAGCGGTCGGCGAGCTCGGCCCAGGGACGGCGCTGGGAGAGGCCGTTGGCGACGGTTTCGGAGATGCGGTTGATGAAGGCGCGGAAGGCGGGGGTGGCGATTGGTGGGGATTGGGATTCGAGGGAGGAGGGGGCGGCGGAGGGGACGGTTTGGGGGTTGGAGATTGGGAGGGTGGGAGGAGATGTGGAAGCCATTGTTTCTTGATTGCAGAGTTTGGCAGATCTGAGAAGAAGAAAGAATGTAAACGTGACAAGTAATTAAAGAGAGGGAAGGAGAAGAATATATATGGAAGAGGAGATTGTTGACCTTCCTCTTTCCTTCCTAGCTACGGGTCACCGACAATTAGGGATGTTAAAATGGGTAAAAAAACCCAGCCCAGCCCAACCCACAAATAACCCAACCC
>OVBX01003096.1:0-17901 GCA_900406325.1 Erucastrum elatum | reverse complement strand
AGTTATGTGATCTAAATCAAGAGGTAGATGCATGAGTAAGGGTTTCAGTTCTCTACGCTTAGAGCATCAGCATTGGTAGAAACTTTTTTTGTTTCTTAAAGTTAGTATATTAATAAATGTAGATTAAGAGATGTAGTTAAGAAACTTGGTTAAAATTAGCTATTATTGGTAGAAACTTTTTTTAGTTCTTAGTTTGAAATAATTATTTTTACTAAAATTTATTTGTGTTTAAAATAAAACATATAACATAGCTCCCACATATTGCTCTGAGATCTTTACAAGCGGAGGCGAAGACAAACTGATGTTCAGATTCATATCATGGTTTGGGTACTTCCTGTATAGCTGTGGAATGATGAACCTCCACCTAGCAGTGTTTAGAAGATCCTGACCTGGTACTTTATCCACTATCCATCGCATAAATTCTGCCTGAATATATTGAAATCCTCATATGAGAAATGATCAATACCATGAGTAGCAGTAATAAGCGAACTTACATTGTAGTACAGAGCCGCAGCAGAGTTAAAGACAGCTTCATCCAGTGAAATCCCGAGCATTTTAGAATTCTCAAGGCAGATAGCTGAAGGTGCAGACTTTCTGAAGGAGACTTGAAGACTTGATTGGTTTCTGTTTTGGTGAACAAGCCATCGATTTCAAAAGTGATGGATGAATCTCTCAGTATAAGATACTAGCAAAATCCTTGTGTGTGATCTTAGTTTTTCATGCGAGATCATTTGAGCTACAACAATGATAGAGGAAGGACATGTGTTGAATATATTTTCTCATGTGTTATGTGTATATAATATATCTCTTCAAATACACATGTCTAAAATAACATAAAAATGTGTGGTATACTACTACACGTAAAATCATTACTACCGTCACTGATATACTAGCTAGAGATGGTCAGTTCGTATGAACTCACGAAGTTACCAAGACATTTTACTATATTAAGCAAATGTTAAGTATACATATATGTCTCTAGCTAAAGACCTAACCTGGTAAAAAGAGCCAAACCACATGAGAGTATCCATAGCCTTTGTTAACTTTATGATGATGGTAATAATACCATGTCAAGTTGAGGGATTCCTTCCGTGATACACACAACAAGATCTAACTCAGCCTGTATACCTTCAATAATAGCATTGACTTTGGTCTCAGCCTTGGCCTCAGCAACAGAGTTGAAAACAGGGAGACCTAAGTGCTCTGTTCCACCCTTCTTTGGTGTCACTCCTGCCACCTATAATTACATAATCAACACACAAACAAAATTAGCATAAAGAGCATCACATTGAGCATCACATTGAGCATCACATTGAGCATACACACTAAAACAGGATCAAGCATCACATTGAGAAATTATGCTTGATAATCGATGAAGAGCCAATTAAAATGTGTGCCTTTTAACAACGTCCCCTGATCCTTTTGGGTTTAAGTTTTATCTGTAACATATTTATATGATCCAACTAGACAAGTCCTTTGACAGATCAACTCGTATTAAAGTACTGAACTAAATAAATCCAAGTTTAGTTAAACAGATTAACTCGTATTAAAATCTCTAAACGGAGGACAGAGGACTGAGCTATACCTGGTTTAGAATCGATTCTGCGGAGAGATCGGTGGACTGAGCAAGACAGATTGGTGTGGTCTGGTGAAATCGCCGTCGACTGAGAGACCACGAGAGAACGGAGACAATGTGAATGGTTACGAGATAAGGACGCTCGATTAGACGGAGAAATCGGTGGAGCCAGAGATAACGGATCGGTGTGGAGTGAGCCGGTTGATATTGGCGTCCGTGTCCTCTAGTGTAGTCGCCGTCGAGAGAGAGAAGTAGAGAAGGGAGAAGACGAAGAGAAGGAGAGAAGGGAGAAGACGAGAAAGAAAGACACGTGTTCTTGAGAAACACGGAAAAACACTTCTTAATTAACAAACGTTGAAGACGTTTTTAGCTATTTTCGATTTAAATTTTACCTTTTATTAACTAAGAAATGGCTTAAGAAACGCCGATAATCATGCTCTTATACAAGTATGGTAGAGTGATTGTGATACTTTTCTATTCATAGACATGTCTATATCAATCAAATACAATACGACTTTCATTTTTCCCCTTTTTATTTTGTATTGCCATCCAGTAAACTAAAAAGAAATGATTTCATACTAATTAGGGTTATTATTCTCTGTTTCTCCTTTGTACTTTTGGGAATATCTGTCAAATCAATTACTTAAACAAGAAAATGAATATACTAATATTTAACAACTGATGTGTTTTATTTGGTTGGAATGAAACAATCGCTTGAGTTATTGCAATTGTACATCATGCTCAAGCCATTAATGTTTGGGGGGTACTTTCATATCCACCCATACTGTATAATACATTCAGATTATATAATATTTTTCTTCTAAACCGAATCAAAACCATAATCATGGTGATTTGCTTAAAGCACATGTAATTATTTGTTTTTTTTCCTTAATACGAAATTGATTTTTGACATATTTTTCTTCTAAATTATTATATTTTTACTCATAATATTTATTTTGACAACAATAATTATAAGGTGGTAGGGACGCACTGACAACACGACGTATATATATTTATTTTAGGCAGTATATAAGCAGACGAATTAGGTGAAAAAGGAAAATAAATGGTGAATAAGACATGAAATAAAAATTGTTTGAAATAGTATCATTGTCTGGTGATAAATTAGACCAAAAAAAACATACACAAAATAATAAAAGAGTCGTAATAAAATGAGGAAGAAGAGGAGAGGGGTAATTGTGGAAAAAACAAAAAAGGGGAAATCGTGGGGGGAGAGAAAAGCAGAGTCGTTTTCAGATCGTGAATGAAGCAGAGAAGCGTATCTATCTCTCTCTCTCTACTTTGACCATTCCTCTTCCTTTTTATTCCCACATCATCATCATCATCTTCTTCGAGCTTCCTACTCCGATTCTTTACTTCTTCTTCTTCTCTCATTTCCTTAATCAATCTCTCTACCGCTCTCTAGGGTTCTTCCTCTTCAGGTATCCCCTCAAGCTTGTCTCTTTTTCATTTTTTTCGCCTACCCATTTCGTTTTTTCTTTTTGTTTGTATATATTTCGCTTATTTTTATTACATAAACCTTCTGATTATTATTATTTTTTCTAACCTCTGCAAAGACAGAACCTTTTTTATCTGTCTCTCTGCTTTGTACCTTGTACCTTCCTCTCCCTATCCACTCTTGTCACCCCCTTTTTCACTTCTTAATCTCATCTCTCACTCTGTTTTTGTTTTTGTTTTTTTGAATTTAACCTTTCCAGAAGCTGGTTTCATTAAGCCATGGAGCCCAATGGTTATAGGAAAGAAAGAAAGAGGGAAACTTTTGGGAGAATGAATGGTAATGGTAATGGTGGTGATGTTGACGCTGACCTTGATCCTTGGACTGCATGGGCTTACAAGCCTCGCACTATCTCCCTTCTCCTTATTGGCGCTTGTTTCCTCATGTGAGTCCTCTCTCCTCCTTCTCCTTCTCCTCTGTCTCCTTCCTTGTGATCCTCAAGCTTGTTTTTGTTTTGTTTTTGAATTGGCTTTAGTTGGGCCAGTGGCGCGCTTGATCCTGAGAGCACTGCTTCTTATGATATTGTCACTTCTGTCAAAAGGTTTCCTCTTTTCTATATTTTTGTATGTTATTTGAATCCATTCATTGACACTACTACTATCTTTTCTTCTCTATAGGGGAGTATGGGCTATGATTGCTGTCTTTCTTGCTTACTCTCTGCTTCAGGCACCTTCAACGTAATCTTCCTTTACCTTTTTGTTTGCAATGATGTTTAGTTGTACTGCTCTCTGTCTTTTAATAAAAGTTTTTTTTTTTGCTTTTTATGCAGGGTTCTAATCAGGCCTCATCCTGCACTATGGCGCTTAGTTCATGGAATGGCCGTTGTTTACTTAGTTGCACTTACTTTTTTACTCTTCCAGGTTCACTTTTCTTATACCTTTCCCTATGCCTGTGATGTTACTTCTTTTGAGTTCTTGCTTTTTTTAGTGAACAAACTCTAATAAGTTACATCCCTCTCAGAGACGTGATGATGCTAGGCAGTTCATGAAGTTTCTCCACCCTGACCTTGGGATAGGTAAATATATATTTTTACTGCTGTTAATGAGTGACCGTTCTTGTTACTGAGTTTGGTCATGTTCCAGAACTTCCTGAGAGATCATACGGCGCTGACTGCCGTCTCTATGTGCCTGATCACCCAACAAACAGGTTTAAAAATCTTTATGTATGGTATCTTCTCAATCTCAACAACTCCTCCCCCTTTATTATTTTATTTTTTTAAAACAAAGATGTCTTATCCTAGGCATAGCCTTTGTATTCATCTAAAGGCTTATTATGCTTTTGGTCTTGACAATTTTTTCCAGGACACAATATTTGACGAGTTTTTCTTGGCCCACATCTTTGGATGGTGGGGAAAAGCAATTTTGATAAGGAATCAGCCGCTTCTGTGGGTGCTCTCTATTGGTTTTGAGTTATTGGAGGTTGGTCTTTTGTCTTCCTTCCCTTATCTCTTTTTATGGTTTACCAGTAATAAGTATATTCTATGTTCTCCAGCTTACTTTTCGGCATATGTTACCAAATTTCAACGAGTGCTGGTGGGATAGTATTGTTCTTGATATCTTGATATGCAACTGGTTTGGTATGATCTTCAAGCCACCTTGCTATTATATATATCTTGCATCTAAGCTGTTATGTAGAGCTGAGTAACGTTTTCATAATGTTGGTAGGGATATGGGCTGGAATGTATACAGTACGCTACTTTGATGGTAAAACATACGAGTGGGTTGGCATAAGCCGCCAACCTAACATTATTGGCAAAGTAAGTTTTTTTTTGCCCTCGACCTCAAGAAATGCAGATACACTGCAAGGTTGTTCTAGCTGTTGTATCGTCTGATGAGAGTTTTCTTTTTTTTTAGGTGAAAAGGACATTGGGGCAGTTCACACCAGCTCATTGGGATAAAGACGAGTGGCATCCGCTGCAGGGACCTTGGCGCTTTATTCAAGTGCTCACACTATGCATCATCTTCTTGACGGTTGAGCTGAACACATTCTTTCTAAAGTTTAGCCTGTGGATCCCTCCTCGAAACCCGGTGATTCTCTATAGGCTGATCTTGTGGTGGCTCATAGCGATACCAACAACGAGGGAGTACAACTCATATCTCCAAGACCGGTATAGCTACTAGCCACTGTGGAATTGGTGTTAGTTGGGAGAGGGTTTCATATGTATATATAACTAGTTGATTTGGTTGATGACAGGAAACCTGTGAAAAAGGTTGGATCATTCTGTTGGTTGTCACTAGGGATATGCATAGTAGAACTACTCATCTGCATCAAGTTTGGAACTGGTAAGCTGTTGCTTACACATGCTCTACTTTTTTTTTTTATGTACTTATGGTTACATGCTTGTGATGTGACACCAAAACAGGATTGTACCCAACAGAAATGCCTCTGTGGGTAGTGACGCTATGGGGAAGTGTGGGAGTTGGGCTTGTAGCCTTCTTGATGGGTTGGACATGGAAGATCCAGAAGACACTCGAGAGAAAGCGACGCTAATTAGCTCATTATTGTTGCAGCAGAGGAGCGAGAGGTGAGACAGTCAAAATGCCATTGTAGGGTTTTTTTTTGTTTTGGTTATTTTGTAAATAGGGGAGAAGAAAGAACAATGTAAATTGCAATTTTCTTTTTTAGGGATAGTTGTGTGATATTTTACATTACAGAGCTGCTTCCAATCAATTCTTTCATGCATCAAAAATTGCTTTTTCATTGATCTTTGTTCTCTTCTACTCAATCTAGCAAACATGGTTTGGTTCGAATGGTGTAACATGTCAGTGACATTAATATCATCAATGTTGATTTGGTTACATTTTTCAACTTTTACCGCACGTTTTGATGACATTAAATCAAGTCAGCGCCAACGAGCGTGTTATAATTACTTGTGCTTTTTTTTTTCTTTAGCTGTCAATCTTCACATTGATTCTACTGACATTAATGCTATTATCATTGAAGATATTGCTGCCACTAAACCTCATCATTCACTACTATTCAAAGCTGTTGTCTTCTTTTGATTTGGTATGTGATATTGGTACCCACGACATAGATGTACGTCTACCTATATCATAATGACACAAACGACATTCTTTGTTACATTTACATATCTAGATACCAACAGCAGGTAGCAGGCTAGGCTGTTGAGATCAAATGCAATCGAGTCTTTATCTACCCCTATTATTCTGTATTATCGCAATCAACTTATCAGTTATTTTATTTTTATTCAACGAAAATGAAAAAAGAAAAAAGAGAGAATCAAATTTCATATTGGTGGGTGGGACAATATTAATATTACGATTTGTATGACGTGCCGCCCCAACATGTCACATGTGTTTTGATCTTTCTTAGGTTTGCAAGAAATTTAAGTTGGCATCTAGACGACAATGTTGACCATCTTTTTTATCACTTTTCCAACATCATATTCTATTACAGCTTCCTTAAAAGCCAAAAAGATGCTGTCAGAACAAGTCTTATGTAAAAAGAACACATGTCGTCGTTATAGGGAATCTTGGGAGAATCTGCTTTTCGAGCATTTAATGGGCTTTGAGATTGTAAATAGTTTGGGCTTAAGTTCCATCAAAGGCCTGTCGAAAAAGGGAGTGAAACGATTCTAGAGACATCTAAAGGAAGACTGACTCAAAAACTCAAAATAAATCCGTAGGGTTCGTTGTCTCCTTCAGGTCTCGATCTCCGCTCTAGGAAAGGTCAGGTATAAGCTCAATAGATCTTACTTCCTTTTTTTTATTTAAATGTTATCTTCCTACAAATCAATCGGTTCTCTTTGCTTTTATCTCTGACATGAATCTCCTTCTATGTATTGCAGTTCTTACAAGCTTCAGATTTGACTTTTCGCCATGTAAGCTTCGATGCCATCCAAATGTTTTTTTTTTCAAATACCAATCTCCACATCTTGTTGTAGAGTAGTTAGATCTTGTAAAGGTGTCTGAATCTCTAGAACGGAACCATCATATCCGTTTTTAGATTGTGTTCTATGATGATGTAGATTTAGATTTTTACCTTACATATAATGCTAGTTTTGCCCATTTCGTCTTCCAAATGGTGTTGTTAATGTTAAGCTTACTGATTGAGATTATGTTCCGTAGTAGTATAGTCGACGTTATCAATTTTTCTGGTTTATGGGTTTTGCATCATATGAATAGAGCTTCGTCTTGTAAGAATGGGGCTATAGAAAAGACAGAGTCTTCTTTAGAGTTCGATTTTTCGTTCTTGATATGGATAGAAGGGTGATGTGATTGTGTATGTGTTTTATTGAATATTTTCAGGGCAGAGGATGAAGTTGTTGATCCAAAGAAGTACCTTGAGGAATCTTGCAAACCAAAATGTGTGAAGCCACTACTCGAATATCAGGTGAAAAAAAATTGACGATGATGACATTTTTGATATTGTGGCTTATGTGCGTGTGTGTTTGAAGGTCGTTGTTGACTGATACATAATTTTTTTAAAAAAAATTGTGGATTATTAGGCGTGTGTGAAGAGAATCCAAGGTGATGACTCTGGCCACAAGCATTGCACCGGGCAGTACTTCGACTACTGGCATTGCATTGACAAATGTGTAAGTAGCTCTGATTTTCCATTTTGGTGTTCACATCACCATCTTCTTCTACTGAGTTGAAACTTGGTTTTGTGTATCCAGGTTGCACCCAAGCTTTTTGCGAAACTGAAATGAAAAGGCGATTCAGTATCTTCTCGAGTCTGCTTCATGTTATTTAAAAGAGGATTGTATAAAACGCAGTCGATGTTGAACTTTTTTTCATAATAACTGCAAACCTGAATGTGCCCAAATGGCTCTGCTTCTCTGTTTTGTTTCTATCGCTATTTGCGGTTATTACATTTTTTGCTACAGATAAATTGCATGCCTAATAACAAATTTGTCTATATCTTGGTCTTAATGTCTCTCAGAGACAATTCATTGAACAAAATTTATTAGGCTTAGATCTTCAATAAATATAGATTAGGACATGCTAAAGCCCACCAAAGAAACAGTATGATGGTTGGTGCTGAAGGAGATTTCTTTTTGTTTTCTTTCTCCTCCAGCAGCCGCTTGTGGGCAATTTGCACGAGTGTGGGACGTATATCACATGGGAAGCCGCCGGATTTAGACTGAAACTAATCATCCCATGGGAGCTGCATGTAGACTGATTATTTCCATGTGACTACATTTCTTTTTTTCTTATAATTACACATTCAACTCTACAACTACAATGTAGTTTCTCCCATCCTCATCCTTTGCGAAAACAATACCATCATCACACAGCCATGAACGGTGGAGACGGTCCTTCTAGCTATGCTCGCAACTCCTCCTATCAGATTAAGATTAGATTATACATCACTCGCTTCCACTTAAAATTTTCTTGATTATAAGTATACCAACATGTAGAGGGGAGCCATTGACGCTGCTGAAGCACTCCTTAAGAAGGAGATCCACAAGCGTCTTGACTTCACCAACCATACATTCTCTTCATTCACCATCGCTGACTTTGGATGCTCCTCTGGCCCTAACACCCTTCTTGCTGTAGACATCATCATTCAAGCCCTCCTCCACAAGTTCAGCTCATCTACGGCTAATGTTAAAACCCCTGAGTTTCAAGTCTTCTTCAACGACCTCTCGCACACTGATTTCAATGCACTTTTTTCTTTGCTCTCTCCTCAGAGTCAACGCCCCTACTTCTTGGCAGGTGCATTACTTTACTTTGGTTTTAATCGGCACAAGTAACAACTCTACTTAATGGTCATAATAATGTTCACAGGTGTCCCCGGCTCCTTTTATGGAAACTTGTTTCCCAAGGCATCTCTCAACTTGGCCTACTCCTCTTGTGCTCTCTGTTGGCTCTCCGACGTGCCACCAGAGCTAAGTGATACAACCTCTCCTGCTTACAATGGAGGCAGGATTCACTACACTGGAGCATCAGAAGAGGTTGCACAAGCCTACTCTCGTCAGTTCAAGAAGGATGTCAAGTCTTTCCTTGTTGCAAGATCACGGGAGCTCGCAGAAGACGGGCTGATGGCATTGATTGTGCCTGGTGTACCAGATGGGTTTCTCGATTCTCAGGCTTCAACGGGATCTGAGTTCGATCTGGTGGGCTCATGCCTCATGGACATGGCTAGAGAGGTACCTGGTGGTTGGTTTTTCTTGAATAACGCATGAACGAGTAAAATGACCTTTAAGACTAAAACACTTAAATACAGGGACGAATAAAGGAGGAGGATGTAGATAGTTTCAACCTTCCTATCTATTACACAACTCCAAAGGAACTGGAAGATATCATCAGAAGCAACGGAGAGCTGAAAATCGAGAAGATGGGGACACTGGATGGTGTGGACGCACACGGCACCATGCCTGGCCTTGAGTCGAGGGTCCTGTACCTCAGAGCTGTGCTGGAACGTCTCATTCGCATCCACTTTGGCCACCAAATCCTCGACGAGGTGTTTGACCGCTACTCTCTCAAACTTGCTCGGTCCTCTTTCTTCCTCTATCCTCGAACCCACAAATCCATCATGATCTTTACCCTTCTCACTCGCCTTCGTTACATCTGATGCATGTTCTCCAATTTCAAACAATAAACCAATTTCAAACAATAACAATAATAAGGGTTTATTTTGTGTATGGATTAATAATAATGTGCTTTACACAACTGTTGAATATTCAAAGAATTTGAGCTGTTATTAAACAAGACTTCAGTTTCATTCAAGAAACATGTAAAAGAGAAACATTCATCAAGTACTCACAGGAAACACAGTAATATGACCAATAACACAATAATTTATTGGTTCAACGGTAGAACTCACTGCCTGTAGTATCCACCGCCTTGGTGAGGAGGTTGAGGCTGAGGCGGGTGTAGATAAGGATTCGGGGAGGTATAAGGAGGCCGAGGCTGCTGTCCCTGAGGATCATAGTACGAGCCTTGTTGTTGTTGCCATGATGGAAAAGGCTGTTGCTGTTGCGGGGCCTGAGGAGGGTATGGTTGCGGGGCCTGAGGAGCGTATGATTGTGGCGCCTGGCCATGAGGAGCCTGGCCTTGAGGTGCATGGTACGGGGGAGGTGGACCATAGGGTGGGATAGAGTAGCCAGGTCTTGACAGTTGTTCGGCCGGTCTATAGTATGGTGCTTGTGGGTGAGGATGAGATGGATTGTGAGTTTCTTGTGGAGGCGGCGAACTTGTAGCTGTCGGCTGATGTACAGATGGGTATGGACCGGAGTTTCTACGATCCTGAAAACTCAGACCAGACATCTGTCGTTGCACATCCTCAATCATTTCTCGGCACTGGATACTCCTTGTCATCACAAAATCACTGCATTGCTGCTTCACATTCGTGATTGCATCCTATTGACACCAACAAAGACGATGTCTCAGATTACAGGGAAGTAAATATCATACTCTCAATGTAGTGTAAAAATAAGAATTCAAGACCCTCCCAGACGACTGACATAGTGTAGAGTGAAGACACGCTTATGCAGAGGTTGCAATTATAAAAAAGAAAAGAAACTCACTTGGAGAGTGACATAGAACTTCAAGCCCTCATTGACATTTTCCTTGATCTCTCGATACTTGGATATAGCCGCTTCAATCTGCTTATAGCACTTCTCTCTGGATGCTGAAGAACAGGGAAACACATAAAACAAATAAATGGGAGCAAATGAACCGAAACACAGGAGCATAAAGAATCTCTTTTTCTTCAAAATCAGAATGTACCAGTTTTATCATGGATTACACATTAACCAAGATATATAATGCTAAACACAAACTACTTTGATCCATCATACTTCTTAAACATTTATAGAGTTCATGCAAGACCGAAGATGCGTGCTCACCTTTATAATCTTCAAGATTAAAGACAGCTGAGAACTCTTCATTTTGAGCCTATAACCAAGGAAAGAAACCAGTCAGTTTCTACTAGCAATGAGACACGATCACTTCAGTCCCACTAGAAGCTAGCACACCAAATATTCTTAGATATTTATTACCATCTCCTTATATTCCTTGGTTATTAGAAAAGGATAAAAACCATGATGAAAAGTGAAGTGCTACTACAAGAGTGGTCACAAGAGATAGACCTGAATTTGCCTCAACAACTGTTCTTGAACTTCAATGTTTTGAGAAATGTCTTCACAGATGTGATCATACTTTGATATCTCTTTCCTGAACATATCTTCATAGGAGCCTGTAATCGTCATCAGCTTTGGCAGTATGTCGTCCTAAAACAAGTAACCAGTAAAACGTTAGATGAGTTTTGCATTCCAATATCAAGAAACACATTGATGACCAATCAATAGAAAAGTTTCACCTTTCTTTTCATCTCTTTGAGCATGTCTTCAAGACCTGCCCGCTGAGCACCAAGATTTTCCAGTTGCCTCTGTGTAAAAAAGAAACAAAATTGTGAGAATAATGATTCGTGAAAGCACAGTCCAAATCCCTCCAAAAGTGTACAATCGCAGCTTCACCAAAAGAAATAGGATAATACCAGACTCTGCTTCAGAGTTCCCACAATGGCATCCTCCGTTGCGTCCAGAGACATCATTGGCTTAGCTAGAGTTGGGATGGCAGATTCTATCTGATAATTAAAACAGAAACCCATAACATCTATGAATTAGTATACCAGATTCGGATGTTCTGTAGCTGACCCATGTGTGTAATTTGAATAGGCTGAACACAAAGATTTCAGGTACTAGGATAATCGAAACGAAGAAACCCTAAGAGACAACTTCCAGCAAGTCTTAAGCCAAACAAAAGAATTAGTAAAAAACAAGGAAGTACATACCGGTCGGCGATCAAGAATTGACATGAGGGCGGAATTCTCTCTCACAGAACGCTCAATCTTCACATCACTTTCTCCAGCTTGTTTCAAATTGGCTGCAAACCGATTTAACCGATCCTGCAAGTTCTTTGTCAGAGTGCTGGACTGAGGCCTAGTCCACCGAGTCCCAAACTGGCTTCGAAACTGAGCATCCTCAGTTGCTTCTTTCTGCAAAAGCTCTTCAGTGTGCACCAACAACTCCTGATTAACCCTCTTCAAATCTCTAAGCTGCTGGAGCTCAGCTTCCAAGCTAGCTGGACCACCGCTGATCTGAACAGCTTCCACATCTTCTCTAAGATCAACAGGAAGAGTCGAATGACCATCCACCGCAAGAATGGAATCAGGAAGGTCCATCTCTTTAAGCCTAACCCGAGTTAACTCGCTCGCTTGCTGCAACCTCTCCGCCTGAGTCCTAATCACATCATCCAACATCTCAGTGTATCTAGACAGAGCTTTCGCACTGCTG
The DNA here is from genome assembly GCA_900406325.1 of Erucastrum elatum. NCBI lineage: Eukaryota > Viridiplantae > Streptophyta > Magnoliopsida > Brassicales > Brassicaceae > Erucastrum > Erucastrum elatum. The sequence goes on along the minus strand of OVBX01003096.1, from coordinate 5,547 downwards.
TCCGGAACAAGGATGGCAAACATCTTCTCCTTGCTCGCATCCAATATCTCACTCATGTTCATCGGCTTAACCATAGAAAAAGTCGGAAGCGGAGACAAAGAAGCAGGAGAAGGAACTCTCATGAGGTACACTCTATCGTTCTCCTTGACAGCCCTATCCAAATTGCAATTAATGCTCGCCTCTAATTTACTCATAGCTTCAATAAGCTGAGCAGGAGCTCCCCTCGAAGACTTCTTCGCCTCAGCCAATCGGCTAGCCCCGCTCCTCAGCCGAGCTATCTCTTCAGCAATCTCCTCTTTCTCGTGCAACTCCATTCCATACCTATAACAAGCTTCGCTATAGAAAAGTGCTGCTTTCAACTGCACGTGAGAAATCCAGCCTTTCTCGAAATGATCCTTTAACGGTGAAGCTGTTAACGCAGCCAAAGCTTCCTCGTAGTATATCCCAACCTGATTACAAGCAACCAAGAATTGCAAATTCAATCTATATTGTCTACTGAAATCAAATTCTAGATCATAACCGCTATAACGGTTTACACACTAACCTGCCTAGAGATCTTAGCGGAAACACCAGGAGTGCTTCCTTTAGCAATCGTATTTTCAAATACACATTCCTGAGCCTGAGCCAACATGAGCCGCTCCAACATCCCCACGCACTCCACCGACAAATCCACCGTGGTGCTGCTCTGGCCAATCGACGCCTTAGTAGACTCGTTATCCCTCAGGTAAGCTAACGCCCCCGCCGCACCGATAAACGCGTGGGAGGCCTGACGGCGCCCATCCACGGTGGTGCGATCGTGACCTAGCCCGATCTGGCTGTAAGTTGCGGCGAGGTTGAAGAGAACGGCGGCTTTCTCCAGATGGATGTTCTGCTGAGTGGATTTTTGCTTCTGCTTGAAGGTGTCGTGCCACAGGAAGGAGACGGCGTTGACGTGGTGCTTCTCCGGGGAGATCGGGAACCGCGTCTCGACGAGGCATAGGGATTTGTAGTAGGAGATGAGGAGGTCTCTCCTGGCGGCGGGAGAGGGATCGGGTGCGCGTTCTACGTCGGAGCGGAGTTGGTTTAGGGTTTCGAGATCGTCTTCGAGAAGCTGAGCTTCGCGCTCGGAGTAGGTGAAGGTTATGTAGTTGCGGAGAGGGCGGTAGAGATCGACTGAGGTTGTTTTCTTCTCGTGGATTGCGAGCATCAGATTTGAGAGCGCCGACGAAGCCATGCGTGCGGATCAATCGCTCTTTCGATTTTTTCTCTTCTCCTCTGATCCTTTTTAACTCCTTATTGACTAAGGAATAAGGGATTGATCGTGTTGAAGACGGCACGGAGTTCTCCGCTAAAATATGGAAACGGCGGGCTTTTTAATTGTGTGAGTAATGCGCGTTGAGGACTAATCTTTTCGGTATTAATGAGACAATTAACGGATGTAGAAACTCAATAAGTACATTATACTTTTCCACCTTAACAAAAAAAGTCATTAGGAAGAATGTTGTGGTGACAAACAATACAATATCATTAATCTTAAGGGATTACAAAAATCTATATGTGTTTATGAATTAGAGGGGGCTTTTTGGTAGCAAATAATAATCTATATCTGTCAAAAGTTTTTGAGCATCTTGTTATTTGAGACTCCATCAGCTACAAGCATTGATGTTATCTCCTACAAAGCACAAATCAAACAGCTATAAAGATGAATATCTTCTACATAAGCAATTAGATTTCAAGTAATAAAACAGTGCATACCTCAGCCATTTGTCTGTGTCCGCACAGCACCACTCCCGTGGCAGAGGGATCTGAAACTTGTTTAGCCCTTGCAAAAGCGGCCTATATAATTACATGATGTATATATTAGTTTGATCCACATTGAGTTAAAGCATATACTATTAGATTGATGAATGTCAATCTCACCTGCACATATCCGGTTTCCCCTCTCCACCCATCATCTGGCTGTGATAACACAGGCAGAACTTTGACACCTGACGATTCCCACTCTTCAAACTTTTCCTGTCAAATCGAAGAACATAAGTAGGTCCTTTAATCCTTTCTATGTAGTGACATCCTGAATCGCAAAAACAACTTGAGAGAATGAAACCAAACCTGATAAGCCATTCTCTTCAAGTTCCTAGCCCCGTAATAGAGTCTTACATCAGATCTTCTATCAGCGCCAAATCCTGTCTCGATTAGTGACCGGATGGGACTGCAGAGATAAGAACATAAGCTATTATTACATTCCATGTGAAGACAATTGCTAAAGATACAAATTGAACTAAGCATATCCTCATACAAGAGACCAGTGCTTTGACATAGCAGTCAATATTGAAAGATACGGACTTTGAAAATGTTATGCATTTAAACCTTTAAAAGCTAGACCATACTCAGATCAAAGGAGCATCAGCTAAGAAGATAAGCGATCAAGTTTGAAGTAAAAAGACTCTTTTCACCTAATTCCAGATCCAGTGGCGAAAATCAAAACTGTGGAGCATTCCTCGGGAGGATCGATATGATCGATGTCGAAACCGCTACCCATCACGGAACTAAGCTCCACGGTCTCCCCTTTCTTCAACCCGCAGAGAATCTCCGCCGTTGATCCAGCGATGCTCTTCACCAAGAACTCAAACGCACCATTCGAAGCCGCGAAGGAAGGAGGGGAAGCGATCGCCAGAAACGAAGGCCTCTCGACATAAGGGACGCGGAGCTGGAGATACTGACCGGGTCGCGTGTAGGAGGCTACGAGATCGGGAGAGTTAGAAATGTCGATCGAGATGTGGAATAGCGACTCCGCCGCAGATTCGACGAGGGAGAGAGGAGCTGGCGTCCAGAGGGTGGCGTCCTGGCGTACTGCGGCGGCGGAGACGGCGGAGGCGACTCGGTTGTTGCGGGAGAAGCGGAGGTGGCGAGTAAGGTGGGGTCGGCGCAGGATAAACATGGGAGAGAGGGGGTTGCTAAAATGGGCATGGGTGACAGGAGGCGCGAAAGAAAGAATGCACATGTTGCCATGTTGGAGAGAGTTTTAGGCTTATTGTCGGAAGAAAATGGCGGCCCAATTAGTTCGGTGACGTGAGGAGTGTTCTTTTCATTTTATTTTGAAATTTGTGGAAGTCTGTCTCTTCTGTCTACTTATTTGATTAAGAGTGTATTAATTATTATACACCATAAAATCTATAATTCAAATCCTAAAGAATGTAAATTATACCAATTATGAACAGAACATATGATTGTAGAGAAAAGAATTATAAAAGATTTTTAGCATGATTCAACATATAAATTCAAACGTAGATTTCATAAAATAGTTTTAAAGTATTGCATTTAGACATGAATTCTCATAAAAATAGTAAATAGCATAATTAAACCCATATTAAAAAATATACCTTGTCTGTCTGCAATACCTATGTTTCGCCACGAATACCGATCATGATATCGTCTTCCTAGCCACTTGTTTCCCGCTATAATCATCAACTGAAAAATGGCAATACATTTTTTTTTGTATTTTAGAGAAAATACCAAGACAATTTAGCAGTTTTCGTATTCAATTTGAAATGTTCTGATTTTCTGAAACATTTTTTTTTTTGGTTTTTATTCTTTCTCGCCAAAACGATTCACAAAGTCATGGAACTAACTATTAACGAAACAATGTTCGTCCAACTAATGGATCAACCCTACAGTGACTGACAAAGAAACAAACGATTAGTATGCAGAAAAGAGTGTGAAAAGTAATTAAGCTTTGTTTAAAAAAAGTCTGTTATTTTAAGTCAAAACAAAACTCTTAATATATAGACGCCAAAACCTGTCACCATGACCAATTTACTATTAGTATATGATAGGAAGCAAAATGTAAACTGTGAAGTGAACCACCCACGACGATTACAAAAACAGCAAAGATACAGAAATGTAGTTGAAATTTCGTCGGGATCCATCTAAACCGCAGATAAATTATTATTTATGTATTGGGTTCTGGAAAATATTAGTTGAACGGAGACATGCAGGCATGCACACATCATCATCATCATCAATTCATCATCAAACACCGCCTTGTTTGACACTTTCACCACATAGATAACTCTGTTTTAATATTTTTTTAATACAAATCTCTCTCTCCTTCTCTCCGGCTAGACTCTTGCTATTCGCCATGGTGGACGCAGAGAGCAGCACCGAGGACAGCTTGCTACTGCCGGTAGACAGAGTTCAAGTGGTGACATGGAGGGATCTGCGAGACGGATCATTCACCGAAGAACTCAAACGTATTATCTGCTTCGCTGCTCCTATGGCTGCTGTGGTCATCGCTCAGTTCAGTTTGCAGATCATCTCCATGGTGATGGTTGGTCACCTTGGAAACCTCGCTCTCGCCAGCGCCGCCCTCGCTTCTTCCTTTTGCAACGTCACTGGCTTCAGCTTCATGGTATGCTAAATACATACTTAAATTATTTTTTGTTACTTACTACTAATCAAGAACCTTGTCACAACACTTGATTGTTATTTTATTTATCTGCCTGTGATGCTACTACTAGATAGGATTGTCATGTGCCTTGGATACTCTGAGCGGTCAAGCTTACGGAGCTAAACTCTACCGTAAACTAGGTGTTCAGACATACACGGCTATGTTCTGTCTCACACTAGTCTGTTTCCCTCTCTCTATCATATGGTTCAACATGGAGAAGCTTCTTGTTTTCCTTGGTCAAGACCGCTCTATTGCACACGAAGCCGGAAGATACGCCGCCTGGCTCATCCCTGGACTCTTCTCCTACGCCTTTCTTCAGCCTNAGTCGGGGCTTGGTTTTCTCGGAGGAGCCTTGGCTATGGGTTTGTCGAACTGGCTCAATGCCATTCTTCTTGGATCTATCATGTGCTTCTCCTCTTCCTGTTTTGAGACGCGTGCGCCTCTTACCATGGAGATATTCAGTGGCGTTGGAGAGTTCTTTAGATATGCCCTTCCTTCCGCAGCTATGGTTTGGTACTTCACTCTTCTCTGTGCCTTTCAACTATTTAAAGCCACAACATTGTTTTTGTGAGAAAATTAATTTACATGTGTTGTGTAGTCTAGAGTGGTGGTCATATGAACTCATTATATTACTCTCTGGCCTCTTACCCAATCCAGAACTGGAGACTTCTGTGCTCTCTGTCTGGTAACTACACCCCATTGCATCTATTACATTTCATTCTCTTGTCATCTGCCAAACATTATATAGTTCAATCTATGTGCAGTCTCCAAACAATTGGGACAATCTATTCAATACCACTTGCCATCGCGGCTGCAGCAAGGTTAGAGAGCTGATGTTTTGATTCGTATGTTTTTTTTCATGTTCATAAGCTGTTGTTATTTTTGCATGTGCAGCACAAGAATCTCAAACGAATTAGGAGCTGGAAACTCTGGAGCAGCACGTACTGTGGTCTACGCGGTGATGTCTCTGGCGGTAATGGAATCATTGGTAGTGAGTGTGTCTCTATTAATCGGAAGGAATGTTTTCGGGTATGTTTTCAGCAGTGACAAGGACACTGTAGACTATGTTGCAAAGATGGCTCCCTTGGTCTCTATCTCTATCATACTAGACGGTTCACAGG
>OVBX01003095.1:0-17902 GCA_900406325.1 Erucastrum elatum | reverse complement strand
ATCTTATATATTGCTTAGGATCCCTTCCAACATCCGATGTGGGACAACTATGTGTCTAATAATTACAACAGTTCATGTTTCCCTATAAACTACAGTTACTCGAATAATTCTCACGACGTGACAATCACACCATTACTAGAGACAGTGGGTGGCGTCACATAAACCTGTTATTACCCAAATAAAACGGAAGTAGTTTAGAATCAAGACATATGTTGCTTAGAAATATCAAGAGATTCAAGAACTTAACCTGAATATTTATGTATGGCTTGATTCAGAAATGAGCATAACACAGAAAAGGAGAACGTACGAAAAAATGATAAAGAAAGGAGCATGATCATACCAACTTACAAGACCATTTTCTAGATCCTTGATAATCTTCATCCGTATGTTCTTGTTCTTTAGCCACAAACTGCACATAGACATAGTCAAGACACAGGATCTCAAACACAAAATGTAACCTACTATTTATCCAAAAGGTTTGTGAATAGAACAGTTCAAAATTTTCACAACCCACGGCTATCAGTTTTACCAGCCAGACCAACTGATCCAGTCTCCACAAGATTGCTCATCTCCTAGGGACCAAAATCAAAAGTTGATTACCTTTCTCTGGGATACTCTACAAGATTGCTTCCTTCAAGATGTTAAATTCGCCTCCAAAGGCCTTTAACTGTGAACAACAATTCCAAGTTGTCACGATCCATTTTTAACGTTTCCTGTGTGAGCAAAAGTCTTTTGGCTTTTTCTAAATTTGTGCGTCTCCTCCATCTTTGCCGTAAACTAAGGAAGCACCAAGTTCATGAAAATATGCAACACACATTACAGAAGCACAATCTGAGGAAGCTTGTGAAGTAAAAAGCAGAGCACTGGTAGTGATTTACCAAACCAAACTATTCTCTTTCAATATATATGAATCCAATATCTACAACTGTCTAAAAACAATAGTTCTACTCAGTGGTTCTGTGTACCTATATCATGGTAAACCCCAATATATAAGTAACTTGCCGTTTGTGTACACTATAAATATTCGATAATACCAAGAGAAAGCTATCATAGCAGTGGTAAAGAGAAATAGGTATGTAAAGAGTAGACAAGCAAAATCACGACCCTTCACGAAAGATACCAAGTATATTCTAAATGTTAAGACTCATTTCTACATGTTTTCCTATGAACATCTCTTTGTGTTACTCTCTAAACTTCTAAATGTTATCCCACGCTATTTGTGAGTGAAGCACAACCAAGTAAAGATTGTTGAGTGAACTGGAGAGCACTTTCACTCAACAATAAGAGGGAAATGAGAAGTCTTCTTCTCCAGGTCTGCTTGTTCATCTTCCAGAATCAACCGAGCTCCACATGATTTTATCTCTGCGGGGGGACACTTAAACTCCTCTGAGAATAGCAGATCGGATTTCAAGCGGAAACTGTGGACTTCTTCTTGGAGAGTATTGAGACCTACTCTCATATATCAAGTGCTATGGACGTCCTAGTCTCTGGATCACCAAAGTAACTTGGCACCTCGGTTTTCAGGAAAGCAAGCGAATCTCAGTGACTCCTACACAACGTTAAAAAGGAAAGAGAATGTNGGGGGGGGGGGGGGGGGGTTGAAAACGAAGAAAACGTACAAAAGGCTTGATCATATACCTCTACGTCTTGTCCCTCTTTAAGAAACTGAGTGATCTTGATTTAAGCAGAAGCAATGGCTAAGATCAAGGTTCTTTATAGAATGATACTTGACGGCAATGTCTCAAACTCATGACTACTAAGATCTAAACAAGATAGCTTGATAAGATGTCTAACCTGGTCTGATATTGACTGAACGTTCTCGTAGCCATCAACCCAAAGCTCAAGCCATTAGTATCTGCGTAAATCTGGTTCAACATGAGAGAAGCTTCCAACAATGATTGGAGCAAAGTTCATTAAAAAAGAAACGGGGAATTGTCAAATTATGAATTTATGAGAAGCATCCCGTATGGGCTTTATAGATGTACGATCTGATGATATGTTCGGCTGACTAATGAGTACATTAGGCCCAACACTTCTCTTAAAGTCGTAGGGAATGTATACATTCGAAGACGAATCAAGAATCACTCCAAGAATGAATGAATGATAACAAAAATAGCCATTCTTTAATTTTGGTTATTTATTTAGCAATTACAGATTCTCTCATTTTATGTCTGTAAAGTTCTACAAATGTTCGTACCCAACCGTTAAAGATCTAAAGACTAAAGGCAAAAAGACTGCCCAAAACTTGGAGAAAAGTATGAAGTTTTTGAATTTGTTAAGCGGGCAATAGATCAGGAAAAAGAAAAGAAGTAGAAGATTCATGTAGTTTTACTTTACAACAGTTCATGTTTTCCTATAAACTTTAGTTACTCGAATAATCATCACGACGTGACAATCACACATTCACACCATCCCAATAATCAAAATTAAGGAGCTAGCTAACCTTTGACATTTTATGATTAGGGAGACAATAATCTCAATTACAGCACGACCCCTCGTATTAGTACATTTTCTAATTCGTCTGTTCATTTTGAGACCCTACAATATTTTGCCATTCATATATCAACCCCCTCTAAGGCTCTAACTAACAAAATAAATTATTAGCTAGAATAAGCTTCCAAGTGAACAAAAGCAAAAAAAAAAGCTAGAATAAGCTTCCAAGTAGACAAATTTAGAAATGCTGGTTTTTGTTCTTCAGCTACAAACTTTATTTTAATGTAAACTGTACCCAATTCAGTAATAAATCGTTAGTGACAATTGGATTAAATTAAATCAAAAGGCTATTTGTGATATCATAAAATCCATTTCAGAAGCATATGCATGATCTTAACAACAATTAACAGGTTTAGTCTACAACGAACATGGTGCTATAATTATGTCGGTTCAAATTATTTTTTTCCTCAATATCTTTAACTGCATGTCATAATAACAGAATAATTATTAGATGTGGACCATTCATAACATGTTTCATTCTTTTGACCATAACCAGAAGAAAAAAAGAATATTTATTATAATTCGAGGTTTATGTCCTTTATATGCCTAATTAACCAAAAGTTTACCAAAAATAATTTTCTATTAACTTGTAAAAATACTATTCAAATTCAAATTGTAATTAAATTAATTTATTTTAAATTTCAAAGTCTATGTCTTTATATGCTTAATTAGCTTAAAAGTTTTACTGTTAACAAATTTTGTAACAACTTAAAGAAACACTATTCTAATTTGTAATTTTCGTCACTGTTCTTCTTCTCTATCTAAAGAGAGAACAGTTCACAAGTAATCTCTCTCCCTCTCTCTGTCTACCAATTAAAAGCTTCTCTCTTTCCTCCGTTAGACCCGCTCCCTCTCCAACTTTCTTCTTCTTCTTCGTCTTCCCCACAGACCCACATCATCTGCTTCTCTTCTTCCTCTCTACACGATGACCTCGAAGAACAACAACGGCTTGTCAGCCGCGCTCGTATCGAATCTCCAGGACGTGCTTTCCAAGAGAAAAGGAGCCAGCGATGGATCCTCTGATGACCCTCCTCCATCTACTTCTGACTCCGTCGGTGTTGCGGCCAAGGAGGTAGAGGTAGAGGAGATCGATGACTCAGACTCAAGACCCATCGTTCTAGTCACGAACGGAGATGGGATTGATTCGATTGGACTCGTCTCTCTCGTCGACGCTTTGGTTAACGAAGGGCTCTACAACGTCCACGTCTGTGCTCCTCAAATGTGAGGAAGATTTGTTCATTTTTTCTTGTTAAAGTTTGGAACTTTTGGTGACCCGATTGGGAATGTTTGCAGGGATAAATCGGTTTCTTCTCATTCTATGACTCCTGGAGAAACCATTGCTGCGAGTTCCGTTAGTATCAAAGGTGCCACAGCCTTTGAAGTTTCAGGTATGCTGATTTTGATTGAAATGATCATTATTGCTACGGTTGTTAATTAAGGATTTTGATTAACATATCTGTCTGAAAGTTGGAGTCTTTATTGAACCAAGGTTCATTGGTTCTCAAGTTGCTCAAAAACGGTATAGCTTGACAAATTAACATGTCTATCTGAAAGTTGGTGTCTTTGTTGAAACAAGATCCATTGGTTATTGTATATGTCTCTGTTCTTAGGCGGCCCTTAAGGTTATTGTATATGTCTCAGGGACTCCTGTGGACTGCATCTCATTAGGATTATCTGGAGCGCTTTTCGCTTGGTCAAAACCAATTCTGGTTAGCATTTTTTTAAGTCATCTCCATTATGTATGATGTTATGGTATCTTGTAATTTTTATGCATTCTTTTCCCTGTTTGTTTACTTCAGGTGATTAGTGGAATAAATCAGGGATCAAACTGTGGTCATCAAATGTAGGTGCTTTTTGGCTTTGTATGTAACTGGTTATTCCTTGTCTGTCCATGTGCTATGTGTTTCCTGATGCGATAATCTTTCAGGTTATATTCTGGTGCGGTGGCTGGAGCCAGAGAAGCCTTGATTGCTGGAGTACCCTCTTTGTGTATATCACTGAACTGGTGAGTGTACCATGGGAATGCGTGTTGATATATGTATAGAACTAGTGAGTATATAACATTGGGACATTTTGGCCATAAGTCTGTTCTTATCTGTTTTAGGAAGAAAGATGAAAGCAAAGAAAGTGACTTTAAAGATGCTGTTGGTGTCTGTTTACCTTTGATAAACGCTGCAATCAGAGACATTGAGAAAGGAGTTTTCCCTAAAGACTGCTCTCTCAAGATAGAAATTCCGACGTCACCCTCATCAAACAAGGTTTGCATTTCTAACTCAGAAGCCGGTTAAGAACACAATCTAGGTTACCATGGTCTTTGATGTTTGTGAATTTAGAGCCTCACTGGCTAATGGTTTAGGGAAGTTAAAACGTTTCAGTGTACATTATGAATAGGGTTTTAAGGTAACGAAACAAAGCATGTGGAGGCAGAGTCCTAGCTGGCAAGCTGTTTCAGCTAACCGTCACCCTGGTGCTGGGAATTTCATGTCCAACCAACAAAGCCTAGGAGCTCAACTTGCCCAGCTTGGCAGAGATGCTTCAGCTGCTGTGAGTTAACTCAACTTTGTTTTCAGAAGGTCCAGATTAGTTCATTAGGTACTTAAATTTAAGATATCTGGTGATCTCAGGGAGCGGCTCGTCGTTTCACCACACAGAAGAAGAGTATTGTGGAGATTGAATCGGTTGGTGTTGCTCCTAAAACTGAGAGCCGTGTTAAGAAATACTTCCGCCTAGAGGTGAAGAAGATATTGGAAGCGTTCTCTTCAGTATGTACCATTGTTTTTGAGATCCTGAGTCCTGACTATGTTTTATGTGCAGTTTGTGGCTAAAGAACACGAACATACGGATGATGATTTGGATATCAAGGCTCTAGAAGATGGTTTTGTAAGTTGGCATTGATCAAAGCTCTTTTCTGGTCTGGATTCTTAAGCTATTTACTAACCTTTTTTTGTAATGATAGGTCTCTGTGACTCCACTCTCTCTCCTTCCAAATGTGGATTCAGAAACTCAAGCCGCAGCAACAGAATGGATCTCCAAAGCCCTTAACACTGATCATTGAAAAAGGTCATTCTCGTAAATTATGTTACACGTGATGTGGCCAACCAAATCTAGTAACTCGATTCTGCATTTGTTTGTTGTTTTAACCCTTTGTTTATTCTATTTATTCAAAATCTCCCTACAACAAGTCTCGTGGGTTGCCTTTGTTGGCTTGTTTGTTTGTTTGTTTGTTTGTCAGTGGTTGTTTGGGAACGCTTACCTTTGTAATTGAAAACGGTCGGTCTACTTTGACTATGTTACAAATTTATACAACAAACTTTGTATCAGTATTTGTTTTGTATACCTTTTGATTGAGAAGAACGGTCCCAAATCCCCTCGATGATACTATTAGTGAAACATGGTTCATGAACTATCTTTGAGTTTTGGTATTGGATATCTCATAAAAGGAGGTAGTGAGATTTCTAACCTGAAACATGTTGCTATTGGTTAGATACATGAAGAGATGTTGGACTATTGAACCATGTCATTGCATTGAGTTTATTTTTTCAATATCCAGCAAGTGTTACAACCTTTTTCATAGCTTCCATCAGATCTTTACATTATCATCATAGGGACAATAGCTCCTTGCTTATGTAGCATCACTTTGAGGGATATTGACACGTTGTTAAAGCAGCATGTGATATGAAGGTGAATACTCTCCTTCATCTGCTACTATGTATCGCCTTGATTTAATTTGCAGGTATTCAGATGCTTCTACGTAGCTACACACCTCTCGGATACCATTATTACCTTGTGATGCATCGAGCCTCTGCAGTGTCCTTATCCAGGTCTCTTCGTCCTTACCACATAAGAAGGAACCGAGTATCTTGAGGGCCAGAGGAAGATGCCCTGCTAAATGAACTGCACGTACCGTCACCTGCTCGAAACCAACACGAGGGTAATCCTGCTTGAAAGCGAACTGAGAGAAGATGTGAAGAGCTTCATCATATCTCAGGAAACCCATCTCGTAAACATGTTTCACCCCGCATGATACGAGTGAACTCTTGTCTTTGGATGTCATGATAACTCTACTTCCGGGACTAAGCCAATGTGAGACCTTCATGATATCCTTGAGCTGTTCACTGTCACGGACGTCATCAACGACAAGCAGGATGTTTCGGTTCACAAGACTTGGTTTGATGTCTTCAAAGCTGTCTCTGGAACTCCTTGTCCGTGTGAGATGATCTAGTAAACTTGGCGAAATGCGGTTTTGATGACTGTTCAAGAAGCAGTGGTGTTGAAAGTGTTTTGAGATGTCATCAAAAACACATTCAGCTAGAGTCGTTTTACCAACTCCTTCCATACCGCAAATGCCGATGGTCCGGACTTGGTTTCTGGAATCCAAATCCAACAATCCATAGACTGCTTTCTTGTGGCGGTCCATACCTAAAAGAAGGTTGTGATCCTGTGATGAAGCAGAGGGCATATCTTTAGTAACAACAGATGCAGCATCTTGGGTTACATACTCCCGGAAAAGATATTCTCTCATTCCTCTGCTAAGTGAAGGGTCAGCAGGTAAAGGCAAGGCTGAGGAGATGCTTGCTTGGACGCTCGGCACCCTGTCCACGCCTAATGTCTTGTACCACTGAAGAGGGCCCATCGAACGCAGCACAGAGCTTTGAAAGGAGCTGAAGGAAGGCCGCAAAATGCTTGTCGAAGTCGAAACCTGTAGGTAGCTGCTGAAGGGGACGACGGCGTCAATCATCATTTGAGATGGTGTGATGTTTTGCGACATAGCAGAAGAAATGCGGGTGATAAGATCATCAAGCATCTTGGAATCATCCTCACTGTCATGAATCGACAAATTTCAAATATGTTAACCAAAAGCTTATTACGAAACAAAACATGATTGTCTTGTCTGTGATTATATTACCAATTGCACGAGCATAAAGGTAAGAAGTCGCTTAGTCGGGACAGTGAATCCCTCCAACGATTCACTGTCTTCGGATCTTCTCTCTCGTCATGCCTCCTAAAGGCCTCGACGAATTTTTCAATTCCTACTATCAGTTCATGCGGATGCACATCGTACAAGACTGGTATGATGGTGAAAGTCGAATCCAAACCTTCAGTGATCTTGGCTAGCACTTCCAAGCACCAGGTGGAAGAGGCGTAGTTCTCTGATACCACGACCACGGAGATGGCTGACTCCTCGATAGCCTGAGAGACTTCATCAGACATTCTTGCTCCCTCTCCGGTCTGCTGGTTTTGGTCTCTGTAAGTTCTAACTCCCTTTTGATGTAACGAGCGGTAGAGATGGCTGACGAAAGTCCTACCAGTGTCCTCCTTTCTAAAACTCAAGAACACATCATACTTCTTTGATGAAGAGGAGGAGGAGGAAGAAGTAGAAGAAGCCATGGTTTTTGAATAGTGAATGAGATGGATATTGCAATAATTATATTGACAGCAAGCAAGTGTGAACCGGTAGACTTTGTTTGGAGTTGGGCCCCATGTTTTGAAAATATGTTTGGTTTTGTTATTAATATATTTTAACAACTTGGAGACCTTCCTTCCTTCACCTCTCTCCTTCTTGGCTTTGATTCACAGATAGATATGGCTTCTTCATCCTCTTCGTCTCCTTTCTGGAAGTACGATGTGTTCCTCAGCTTCCGTGGAGAAGACACCCGCAAGACCATAGTTAGCCATTTGCACAAAGAGCTTGTCAATAAGGGGATTGCTACTTTTAAAGATGACCAACAGCTTGAGATTGGCGACTCCATTTCTGAAGAAATCAGGAGAGCAATCCAAGAATCAAGATTCGCTCTAGTGGTTTTATCAAAGACTTATGCTTCATCTAGGTGGTGCTTGGACGAACTCCTTATGATCATGGATCTTTGCTTGAAGAAGGAGATGAAAGTAGTCTCCATTTTCTATGGAGTTGATCCTTCTTCCGTGAGGAATCAGACTGGGAGTTTTTCTTTGGAGAAGCACCAGGGTTCAGACAAGGTCCCAAACTGGAGACAAGCTCTCTCCCATATCGCCAGCATATCAGGCAAGGATTCTGCAGTTTGGTAAGTCTTCACTTCACCACCATCAACACATATTTTACCAAAAAGAAGTTCATAATTGTTTTGAGAATTTTCTATATGGTACAGTGAGGACGAGGCCTCAATGATTGAAGAAATTGTTGAAGGCATTTCAAACCAGTTGTTATCTATGAAATCAGTAGATTTCAGCAATATTGTAGGGATGAACATTCACATGGAGCGACTGATTCCTCTCTTGAGTATGGAGTCTGAGAATAAGGTTCGAATGATAGGCATCTGGGGAATGGGAGGCATTGGCAAAACCACCATTGCCAAGTGTCTCTTCGACCGGTTTTCGCGGGGTTTCCCAGCTCGTTGTTTCCTTGAAAACGTTTCAAAGATTTACAGAACGCATGGTGTCTCGTATCTAACGAGGTTTCTTTCAACCACACTCGGTCTCTCTGAGAAAAAGATGAAGTTCCCGGGCGCAGAACTTGGACCACATGAGTTAAAGTCAAGGCTAGAGAACCGTAAAGTCTTCGTTGTCCTTGATAATGTGGATGACATGAAACAGATGCATGCTCTTGCTCAAGAGTTCAGCTGGTTTGGTCCAGGCAGTCGGATAATCATTACAACACGGGACAAGGGGTTGCTCAACTCATACAGTGTAAGAACAGTATATGAAGTCAAGTGTCTGGATACTGATGATTCTCTTCAGATATTTAACCAGATAGCATTTGAAGGAGGGCTTCCTCCTTCTGACTGTTATAATCACTTGTCGTTCCGAGCATCTATGCTTGCTCGAGGCCTTCCATCAGCCATTGAAGCTTACGGTTTGTTCTTTCGGAGGCTTATATCTTTGGATGAGTGGGAAGACGCGTTATGTAGATTCGAAAGAACTCCTCATGCAAACGTAGTAGAGGTGTTGAAGATCAGCTACGACGGCTTGGAGGAAGCGGATAAGAGAGTGTTTCTTCATGTAGCGTGTCTCTTTAGTGGAGAGACTCTTCGGCGTGCCGTTACCCTTCTTAATGATGATGAACTACAAGGTTCTCTGGGAGTGAGAATGTTGGCTGAGAAGTCTCTCATTGAAATAACAGATGATGGGTATATAAAGATGCATTTCTTGGTGGAACAAACCGCAAGAGAGATTGAGCGTCAAGAATCATCAGTGCAGAGACCCATGGGAGGACGAAGAGTTGTGTGGGATCCTAATGAAGTTTATGAAGTGCTGAGACGTAACAGGGTAAGTAAAAGCCTCTACAGTATCTGTAACATCTGTTTCTGTTGTTGTATAATTGTTCAACTTTACTGTCTTATTGTCAACACCACAGGAAAGCGAATCAGTAGCGTGCATGGCTCTACACATGTGCGAGATGCCAGATGAGTTGTATCTGTATGGGTATGTGAAAAACGACCACAATAATCTCAAGTTCCTTAAGGTTCACAGGCACTCGGACCACGTTGAGCCCATGCTGCATTTCATGAGTGACGATACATATTTACTTTCATTGAGGCTTAGGTTACTACACTGGGATGCGTTTCCTTTGACAGACTTTCCTCTCCGGTTCCGTCCACTAGGTCTTGTCGAAGTCAGTTTACGTTACAGTAATCTCGCAAGTTTGTTGAAAGGAACTAAGGTAAACGCTCTGCAATGTTTTACATTTTAACTAACAATATGCTGAGTCCGTTTTGTTTTATCTTATCCCCAGTGGTTACTACACTTGAGAAGACTAGACTTGACAGGCTGTAAGAATCTGGAACTACTTCCAGATCTTTCACAAGCCATGAAGTTGGAAGAAGTGATAACTAAAGGCTGCAAGAGGCTCAAGAGGATTCCGGAGTCCATTAGTAACCTTACTAGTCTGACAACGCTTGACGTCTCAGACTGTGATGAGCTTACTAGTAACTACCACATCACCGTAAAGGAATTCACTGGGCGTTGTTGGCAGACTGTTGTGTATTTCTCAAGTAATGAAGTGGAAATGAAGTCTGTTACATATCTATCCATTGGAGGAAACATACAGATTCAGATGGTGGGGCTTGCCGGCAACTTAGATCACCTTTGTTTTAGTACTGAGAAACAAGAACCTCATGTACTGACAAGTATGTACCAGAAACCACCACCTCTGTTTTGTGGTCATGAACGGACGAAAAAAGTAGAGCAGAAGAAGAAGTATCGACCCAATAAGTCAGAGTTCCACGGTTTGAATGCCATAGAGATGATCAGGTTCAACTACAAGAGTGATGGTGAAAGTTTCCTCTGTCATAGCCTTTACATGTTCCCCTGCTTGAAAGAGTTAAATCTGATCAACTTAAACATCCAAGTCATCCCAGATGATGTAAGCGCCTTGCAACTCCTTGAGAAGCTGGACTGGACAGGAAACGATTTCGAGAGTTTACCAGAGACCATGAATCAACTTCCTAGGCTGAAACACGTTAGCCTTTGTAACTGCACAAGACTTAAAGCACTGCCAGAACTAGTTGAGTTGGAGAGTATCAAACTCTCTGGGTGTGTGAGTCTCCAATCATTGTTGGAAACTTCTCTTGTTGAACCAGGTTTGTGCAGATACCAATGGATTGAGCTTTGGGTTGACGGCTGCAAGAACATTCAGTCAATATCAGACCAGCTTAGACATCTTACCAAGCTATCAAATTTAGATCTTTCCAGCCATGAGTTTGAGACATTGCCCTCAAGTATCATAGAACTTTCCTCTTTAGGAACTCTCTCCATTAATAAGTGCAAGAAACTCAAATCGGTGGAAGGAGTTCCACTGTCCGTTAAGTATCTCTACGCACATGGCTGTGAGTCGCTGGAAACTGTTTCTCTTCCTTTGGAGCATTCTATAAAGCACCTTGATCTTAGCCATTGCTTCTGTTTAACTCAAAATAAGCATCTGATCACTCAGTTTCTTAACGAGGCACAAAACGTAGAGGTATGTTATTAAGCCTTTTGTACGTTTTCTTCATTTTCAAACCCCCATGAACATTCTCTTTCCTTTTTAACGTTGTGTAGGAGTCACTGAGATTCGCTTGCTTACCTGCAACCGAGGTGCCAAGTTACTTTGGTGATCCAAAGACTAGGACGTCCATAACACTTGAAATACCTCAAGTTTTGGCATCCCCCACAGTTATGGCTTTTGATGCGTGTGTCTTGCTTGCTTGCTTGAGGCCCTTTGGTCTGCAGTTCTCGCCATTTTCGTATAACTGGAGTTGGGAAGTTGATAGGATCTTTCGGTTGGAACTTAAACCTGCTTTCTTTCGTTCTCATGATGAGAGTAGTTTTCATACTTTCCAAGAAGAAGAAGCTGTTGAATCAGATCACCTTGTCATCTTCAGGGCGTCAAAAACACTAGGAGAAGAAATCCACAGTTTCCGCTTCAAATCCGATCTGCTATTCTCAGAGGAGTTTAAGTGTCACCCCGCAGAGATAAAATCATGTGGAGCTCGCTTGATTCTGGAAGATGAACAAGCAGACCTGGAGAAGAAGACTTCTCGAATCCCTCTTATAGTTGAGTGAAAGTGCTCTCCAGTTCACTAACAATCTTTACTTGGTTGTGCTTCACTCACAAATAGCGTAGGCTAAAGACTGGGACAATAGAAGTTCAGAGAGTAACACAAAGAGATGTTCATAGGGAAACATGTAGAAATAAGTCTTAACATTTAGAATATACTTGGTATCTTTCGTGAAGGGTCGTGATTTTGCTTGTCTGCTCTTTACATACCTTACCTATTTATCTTTACCACTGGATAGCTTTCTCTTGGTATTATCGATTATGATATCTTCAGGGTTTTGACTTGTTCATCCTCACGTGTTTGTGTCTAGTATTTCTAAACCTTTTGTTAGACTTTGCGGTGACACAATGCCTCTGAGATTGTTGTGCTGGGGGGATAACACAGTTTCTTCTCTTCCTTGTGGGTTTCCTTTACTGGCCTCTTTGCATGTCATTAGCTGTTTGAAAAGCATTAGAAAGGGTCGGGGTCTTGATTCCACTACTACCCTCCCCTGTTTGTTCCAAGTTCTTGAAAAGCATTAACCTATTTATCGTGTACACAAACGGCAAGTTACATATATATTGAGGTTTACCATGATATACACAGAACACTGAGTAGAACTGTTGTTTTTAGACAGTTGTAGATATTGGATTCAGAGATATTGAAAGAAAATAGTTTGATTTGGTAAATCACTACCAGTGTTCTGCTTTTTTATTTAACAAGCTTCCTCTGATTGTGCTTCTGTATGTGTGTTGCATATTTTCATGAACTTGGTGCTTCCTTAGTTTACGACAGAGATGGAGGTGACCCACAAATTTAGACAAAGCCAAAAGAGTTTTGCTCACACTGGAAATGTTAAAAACGCGTCGTGACAACTTGAAATTGTTGTTCACAGTTAAAGCCTTTGGAAGCGAATTTAACATCTTCAATGAAGCAATCTTGTAGAGTATCCCAAAGAAAGGTAATTAACTTTTGATTTTGGCCCCTAGGAAATGAGTATCCTGGTGTACCCATTTGTCCGAATTCGCATGGATTATTAAGTGCTCAAAAGCCTATAAACATAGGAATTATATTATGTTTTGGTTGTTCCAAGTATAATGGATGTATATGACTATTGTTGACTTGCACTAAATGTAGAAAACTTTCCTGTTTTGGGAACTCTCTGTCTCTTCATTAATAAGTGCAAGAAACTCAAATCTGTAGAACTTTCCTTGGCTTTAGCGTATCTCTACGCACATGGGTGTGAATCGATGGAAGCCTGGAAACTGTTTCTCTTCCATTGAATCATTGTATACAACACCTTGATCTTGACATTGCTTCTGTTTAAATCAAGATAAGCATCTGATCTGATCACTCAGTTTCTTAAGGAGGGACCAAACGTAGGGGTATGTTATCAAGCTTTTGTGCGTTTTCTCCTGCTCCAGTGTAGGCTGATACTTGGCGGCTACCATTTGTATAACGTTACAAACATAAAATGAGTGAATCTCTAATTGGTAAATAAACAACAAAAATTATAAAAGTAAAGAATGGCCTATCTTTGTTAAAATTCAGTATGGGATTGACACTTGATTCGTCTTCGAATATATGCATTCCCTGTGACTCTAAGAGAAGTGCTGGGCCTAATCTACTTATTTGCCGGCCGAACATATCATCAGATTGTACATCTATAAATCCCATACGGAATGCTTATCATCAATTCATAACGTTTTGAACAATTCTCCCGTTCCTCTTTTCTTAAGAACTTTGAATCGGTCTTTCCATTTACCGTATTGTATGCAATGTTATGAAGTAGACTTCTCCAAGGATCATTACACTGCCCAATATGAATTTAAAATGTTTTGTGATTGATATCAGTAATAACCAAAACGCATGTTATTAGAAATGTTAACTGCGTTGACCGGAATTCAATCACACAACTATCATTTTATCTAACGAGAAACTTAAATTCTATTATAGCACATTTCTTTTGTTTCGTCTATCACTTAACCACATCATATGAGCATTCATCTACAAAATTAAAATAAAAAACAATATAAACATTTTACTTGCTCGTCTAAAAATCAAAATAAGGAAAACAATATAATCAATTTACAACTGTGTCGACCTTTCAACTGAAAAACTCGATCAGATGAACAAGTTCAGCCTACGACTCTTTCTTCTTAAAGGAATAATATAGCTCTGACTTCGTTAATTAATTGAAAACAAAAAATACTATGCCGTATAAGAAAAAAAGAAGTCTGTCTGACTTCTTTATTTTAGTAAAACGACACACTGTAGCAGGACGTACTGCCGACGAATCTATGACTCGGAAAAGTATATTAGTATACGTTACTTACTAAACCATACGACGATATCGCATAAGATATGTTAGAAATTTTCAACCGCGATTACATATATATAGCAAAGCTATTATATTAATTCCGAAGTACGATCAAAGTATTAAGATCTCCGGTTTGTGACGTTGGATGCGTTAGCCATAAAATTATATTATTACTTTAGAATATAAGCTTACGACATCTCTATATTGACAACATACCATTCCAAGATTTTTGTGTAAAAAATAACGTGTTTCAACTTTTTGATGGCAAATCACCATTGGCACGTAGACATATCTGTAAAAAGATCTTGATAACATCATTATCGGTAAAATTTCTCAACCAGATATTTTAGATACATTATATTAATACAATTTGATATTATAATAAAATTTTAAGCATACAGATTATATATCAAACCAATCACATAATAACACATTTAAGAGATTTTTCGAAATTCTTTGAAAGCTTCGTTCTTTTAAGTTTTCCTTTCTTATATTTTTATTCTTTTAACTAAGACTTGATTTTTATGTTACAAAAAAAACTAAAACTTGATTTTAATAAAATGAAAAAAAAATTGTGAGAAATTGCCGTTAAAAGATGTTTAATTTATCTCCCGCTTCTTTGTCTTCAGTTATGGTTGTGTTCTAAACTGGATTAAGCATTTGTTTAGTTCCCTTCTCTTTGTTTTCTATTTATAAAGCTGCATAACCCATAAGGTCTAGCTTGTAACATTTTCTTGCATTCTAATAGAATACGATTTGTCAAAAAAACATGTCTCTGAAAGGTAGAACAATAATCTGGCAGTTTAGAAGAATAATTAACACGGGTTTTACCTTTTTAAGCGTCCATTTCACGGTGTCTAGAATTAGAAGGGCGTACGGTAAGTCCAGTACGTAAAGACATCCCTTCTATCTGACCGCAGGCTATAATATATAATGGTCAATTTTTTCATTTACCTTTGGGTTGAATATACTTCTTTTTACAATAGCTCAATGTATATAATACTTGTTTTACTGTTTTCATAATATGTATTTAAGGAGTATGTTTCTACTGCATAAATCTTTTTTTTGATCAACCTAGTGCATAAATCTAAACTCAAGTTCTTGTTGGTTAAGTAGTCTAAAACTAAAGAGAAAATTATAAAACATCGAATTTATTGTAAAACATCTGAAAACTATAGTTCACTTTTTAATTTAAAACTATTTAGATTTTAAAAATCTATGCATATTGCAAGATTGTATATATTTTTTTAAATAATCATCAACATGTCCAAAGATAAGGCTCGCAATTCTTTACCATGTGAACTTATTTTCTTCTTCTAATTCATTGAGGAGGGAGATAAATGAATTATGCATAGTAAACAAATAAAATATAGATTATAAACATGAGTTAGAAAATTTTAGTAAAAATTCTTTGTTCGATATATAATAATTACCAAAAATAAATATAATGAAATATAATGCAGAAGAACTATTTTCGGTGAAAAGTTTGAAGCAGTATACACCACAGAAAACTAAACTCAACTTCTTATTAGCTAAGGAGGGCGGCTTGACCAAAACTGATAAAAACATTTTTTAAATAGAATGAAAATCACAAGACGTAAGTATAATAAAAAAATACAATATATTGATTTACTATAAGTCGAATTACTTAACTAAAAAAAGTTTTGATCACCAGATCGTTAATTTTACAACAATATTAAACAGAACTATATCAAACATATACAAAAATATTTATTTTAACCATATGATTTTTGAGTCCCTTTCCATTGAACGCTTCACATAAAAATGGGAGTATCTAACAAGCAAATGAAAAAAGAATCCTATAGCCGAAAAAGATCTTTATAATTATACACTAATTTAAAATATATACAGATAACACAATGGTTTATATAATATCTCTTGGAAATTCTATGGTAATTTCATTACCGTTATGTGTTAACTAAGTGTAGTTTCTCCTCTATAAAACTATTTTATAACTCATGTTGGCTATAATACACTACTAAATGCTCCCAAACTCAAAACTCCTATTAAGAATTTAAAGATGAACAGAATTTTGAGAAAACTAACGTGCGTTAAGACGAAAGTTAAAACTTCATTGCGTCTATTCGAATCCAGGTCATCACTGTCTTCTTCCTCTTCTGCCTCTTTTACTCCTAAGAGGTTCGACGTCTTTCTAAGCTTCAGAGGTGCAGATACTCGCAGGAAATTCGTTAGCTTCCTGTACAAGGATCTAGAGGCTAAAGAGATTCGAACGTTCAAAGACGACAAAGAACTGGAGAGTGGCCGTCCTATTCCTCCGGAGCTTATCCAAGCCATCAAAGGATCAAGAATCGCCGTCGTGGTGGTCTCTGAGACTTACCCTGCTTCCTACTGGTGTCTAGAGGAGCTCGTGAAGATCCTGAAGTACGAGAGAAAGGGTTTGCTTAAAGTGCTGCCTGTTTTCTACGAGGTTGATCCTTCTCACCTGAGGTGGCAGATCGGAGAAGTTGCGAAACAGTTCAAGAAACATGAGAAGAGACAAAGCAAAGAGAGGGTCAAGTCGTGGAGGGAGGCGTTGGCGTATTTGGCTAATCTATCTGGCGAATGTTCCAAAAAATGGTAAGGACCGGACCATAAGCTGTTTCTCTGTTTCAGATTGTGGTTTGTTGAAGCGTTTATTTTAATTTTGATCTTTTACTCTGTTTCAGATTTGTTGAAGCGTTTCTTGAATCTTGATCTTTTACTCTGTTTCAGATTGTGATTTGTTAATCTTGATCTTTTACTCTGTTAAATCATTTCTTGAATCGTTACTTGAATCTTGATCTTTTTACTCTGTTTCAGATTGTGACTTGTAGAAGCATTTATTGAATCTTTGACCTTTTACTCTGTTTTAGATTGTGATTTGTTGAAGCTTACTTGAATCTTGATCTTTTACTCTGTTTCACATTGTGATTCATTGAAGCCTTTCTTGAATCTTGCTTTCTACTCTGTTCCAGATTGTGATTTGTTGAATCATTTCTTGAATCTTGATCTTTTTTACTCTACTTCAGATTATGATTTATTGAAACCTTTCTTGAATCTTTAATCTGTTTCAGATTGTGATTTGTTGAAGTGTTTCTTTAATCTTGATCTTTTTGCTCTGTTTCAGATTTGATTTCTTGATTTTTTTTTTCTTGAATTGTTACTCTATTTCAGATTGTGATTCGTTGAAGAGTTTATTTAATCTTGATATTTTTACTTGGTTTCAAATTGTGATTTCTTGAATCGTTATTGATCTTTGACTCTGTTTACTTTTTTTTCAGGGATGATGACTCGAAGCTTGTGGATGGAATCACGGAGAAGATATCAAAGATGTTGTTCTCAACAACACCTACCAATGGTAACAACCTAATTGGTATAGACGAACACATGAACGAGTTGTATCCGTTACTGGACCTAACCTCAAACCAAGGTGTTCGAGTCATTGGTATTTGGGGAAGAGGAAGCATAGGAAGATCAGTACTTGCTAAACACGTCTACGAAAACATCTCACATAACTTCGAAGCTCATTGTCTTCTGGAAGACGTGAGAAGGGTTTCACGACACTGCCGCAGATCTCATCTACGAGAAGAGCTTCTTT
>OVBX01003093.1:0-17909 GCA_900406325.1 Erucastrum elatum | reverse complement strand
CATATTCACAGAATTTATGACCATTTTTATTTTGTTTGAATAAAAATTAAATAAAATGTGGGACATTTACTATTTTTAGTAATTTATAGTTATTTAGAAAAATTCAAATATCACGTATAAAAAATCAAATTTTTTTATTATATGTTTAATGTGATTGCTTACTTTATTTTAATAATATAAATTAAAAAATAAAGAGAGAGGTTACAAAAAATGTTATCAAATATGTATGATTCATAATCATTAATTTTCTTAAATATTTTAATCATATTAGGTAATTTCATAGATTTTATTTGAGAAAATAATTGATAATATTCTTTTATGCACTAATAATTATTGATAATTATTGTAATTAAAATTATAATATATATTTTTATGGACCAACATATTTTTCTAGGATATCTAAGAATCATATTACTAATGCTCCAGGATTAATAAATATGAGATTTGTTAACTCTTTATTATAAAATTATCAAAAAAAAGAAACGTTTTAGGAAAAAAAAAGAAAAATAGTTGTTCTTATTAATTTATTATCCAGCGCAAAGAAACCACACAAATGTGCGAGGATGAACATAATCATGAAATGGGTGAGAAAGAGACTAAGTCATCCAAAGTGATCATCGACACGATCATTCAAAAGCCAATTGATTTTCTTTGCGAATCTCTTCCTCTTCTGCGGGTGTTAAATCGTTCTCGATGTTGAACACAGTACGGATCTCCTCTGGAGTTTTACCTGTGATCATATCAGCCACTGTTTGGCAACCAAGATCAAGAAGATCTTTTACATTCAGAAAATTAGCGGCAAGAATCAGGTCAAAGAGCGTCGACTGGTCGGTTTTCATGAACTCAGCATCCCAATCCTTGAGATCCTCTTTAGAGGAAGAGGACGAGTCACCATCGGGGAGGACTACGTGTTTCTTGCAATACGCGATCACTTTAGCGAGGATCTCACCATTAATGTTGGATATAGGGATTCCGTTTTCAACACAGTCATCTTCAATCATGTTAGCTATGGTCTGGGACTGGAGAGCCACTGCTTCTTCAACCTCAAAGATGTGGCCATCCGAGCTCTTCAAAATGATCTTCTTGGAGGTCGACATCGTTCGTTCTTCTATTTATTTGAATAAAAACTAGGACTTATGATATTATTTAATGTGGTGACTGGTACAATCTATCCATATATTTATATGCTTTTGAGTCGGTGGTTAGTCAAAACATGATATGGGATTATGGAAATATATCAATTTGATAGTACACACGGATATACTACCCGGAAAGAAGAAAAGTAACTATGGAAATATATTAAAATGTTAATTTAGCATACTTAAGGAAATATGGAAATATATCTAAAACTTATTTTCTGTTTTGACTCTTGAAGTTTAACAAAAGAAAACCGCTTGACAGATGACCAGTGTCCCAACAGCTTGGTTTAGTTCCAGATAGGTTTGGGCGTTCGGTTTTTGGTTCGAATCTAAGTTCTTTCCATTTTTGGTTTTTCGGTTCTAGAGATACATTAAATTTGGTTCGGGTTGAATTTGGTTATTTTGATTTTTGGTTCGGTTAGAATATCAAATATAAGAACCGGCTAATATATAATAAAATACCTGGTTCCAGTTATTTGGTTAGTTTTGGATATTTGAAGTAAAAAGCAGATTTTTTTTGGTTTTCGAATTAAAAAATTGGGTTACTAGAATAAATTTTAATATTTTAGAAAAAAGTGTTCAGGTAATTTAGTTCTTTGTGTTGAAAAAGATAATTCTACATACTTTCGATAACAAATATTTGGGTAGTTCGGTTTATAAGTAATAGTTTTAGAATATTTGTTAATTTAATACTAAATATAATTAATATTTTAGGTATATAAATTCTATTTCAGATATTCACATATTCATTCGGTTCTTGGTTTGATTCTGGTTCATTTTTGATTTTTTGGTTATAAAATATAGGAACCATTCAGATATTTTTAACCACTTTTTTGGCTTTGATTTTATTTTTTTTGTTTGGTTCCAGTTCGATTTTTGGTTCTCGGTTTTTATGCCCATGCCTACCTCCAGGAAGCTATAATTGTTTGTGAGAAGGATAAAATATTTAGAACTTTTAGAATGTCTGTGAAAACATATTGTTGGTTATTTTTATAAGGTTATAAAGTTTTTAATAACAGTTGACAATTGATTTTACAATGTACATCTTAAGAATTCCAGTCTTCATGTGATTTACTTACTTTGATTTTAGTTGAAAACTAGGTGTTTTCCTGCACTATGTGCCAAAATAAAGATTTTGAATATATATATATATATATATATATATATATAAATATATTTTTACCAATATTTTAAAATAGATTTTTATTTAGTTGAAAAAAATAAGGCAGACTAAACAGTTTTATTTATTTTAAATTTATTTCAAAAGATAAGTATATTTTAAAATTTATAGTCTTAGATAGATTTTTACTTTTATCCAAAAATATGTTAAATCAACTTATATTTTGAACAAATAAAAATCAACTTGTATTTTTTTATTTAAAATTTTTATAATTATCAAAAGAGAAGTTAAACTAAACAGAATTTTAAACATTTGTGGAGATATAAGAGAAATTAATGATAGTACGATTGAAATTTTTTAATATTAAAAGAATCTTAGAAACAAATTTTTTAAAAAAAAATTGATATTAAATTTTTATAATTTAAAAATATCAATAAAAAACATCTCAAATTTTGTAAGATATTATTATATTTATAATATTATATTATCTAGTGTCATATTTGAATAGATTTACTTTAATAACTATATATAATTTACTGCCATATACAGAAAACATTAAAAAAAAAAATCAACCTTAAATGTAATCAATTATGTCATATTTAGCAATACACCATGTCGTTTTTCTAGCATGTCATGTCACATTATTTAGTGAGAGTGATTGTGCTAGGATTGGTCAATATGGTTAAACCAAACCGTACCGAACCAAAATAGACAATATGGTTTGATTTTGGTATATACCTTAAAACCAAATGATTGTGATTTTATAAAAACTATAGGATTTTTATATGGTTTGTTTTATAACTGATTAAACCAAATAAACTTAACAAAACCGATCAAAACCAGAAACATGTAAATGTGTATATATTTTATAAAGACGCATGAAATCTATTTGTTATATAAGTTATTTTTTTGCCAATCATTGGCTGATTTTATGGGATGACGTGGATAGCCTAGATGCTCTAGTTTAAGAGCTTTTAATATAGTATTTTACAGTAATAAAGAAGTCCTAATTTGTACACTTTAAACTATAATTAAGTAGAAATTCATCACAAACTGAGGTTTCTAATTTTTTTAGTCTTTTTTGATCTTTTTGCTTTATTTTATCAATAACAAAATTGGAGTAAAGATTATAAATTTGGTGAACAACATTTAGTGAAAATTCTTCTCCACATTTTCATATCTATAAACAAACAGAGTTTTGTCTTCAATCAAACAAACATTACTTAACATGACTTTGATGAACACTAAATATGAAAGAATGTATATATTTTTTATTTTCTTCATTCTTTATTTTTTTCAAAATTTTGAGCTTTGACATTAGTTCTAGATTTGATTATTTTATTAGAAGGTAGAAGGGTTTTTTTTATGTAATATGATCTCAAACTAAATAATTATATTTTTTGGTATAAAACCGAATAAACCAAAAAACAACGGTATATAAACTGAACCGAATCAAATTAAATATGGATTTAGAATGATAGTTGTATTTTACTAACCAAAATCCCGAAAAATGGAAAAACAAATGAACCGATATATGGATTGAACACACCTAGATTGTGCAGATGGCATGTGTCAAAATTACTTTGCAAATAATGTCTAGGGGATATGGTTTGCTAAAGATATTGCAATTTGTGATTGTATTAATAAGATATTAGAAAAGAAAACTGTTTACAGTAGAAGTTTGTGGTTTAGTGGTATGAAGGCACACTTGGAATGCCAACACATTTGGAGTTTGATGAACCTGCTGCATGAAAGTACTACAACACACTACTTCTAAACATCCACATGGATATGGCCATTTGCATACCCAGGAAAAATTGTATCCACAAATCACATTTCCCTCCGAGATTTCCTTTCATAGGCATATGTTTACAACTTGTTATCATCTTTTACCTACAATGTTCACAACTATAACACTGTTGTTTATATTACTAGGGTCGGTCCGGGCTATGCCCGAATTTTTGTAAGAATTTAATTTTAATTATATATTTAGCATGTTTATTTTAATATATAAATATTATAAAATTAAAAAATAAGTAGCTTGACAATAATAAAATAATTTAAAACTATTCATTGTTTTGTGCTATGTAATTCAATTTTTTTTAGCATTCGATTTTTTTAACTGGAAATTATATACAAAGTAATGAATAGAATGAACAAAAATTAATTAAATTTTAGTTATGGTGTTCAATTGGCCGAATTGTCGACATGTTTTGTTATAACTTTAAAAAAAAAAATATCTTTGTAACTTAATGGACCATCTCCCTTAAATCTACAACCATATATTTCTATGTTTTTATTTCTTAAATAGCTTTTTTCAGAGACGTAACTCTAAAATATATTAGAGCAGATTTATCCTTGAGAAAAACCCTAGAGAGTGCGACGGCGATGGCAATTTTTCAACATTAGATCATGTGGTCTTCTGATGGTTTTCCCGTTGATTCAGGATGGATTGTGGTCACCAAGGTTTCTTTATTGGTGGAGAGGAGTTCCGATACAGGGAGGTTTGGTCAAGGTTTGAAATCGTCGGTGGAGATTTAAAAAGGGGATCGAAGCCATTTTGCGGTTCTCTTCTTCACTCGATGCATTTCCCTCCAGTTAGGCATTAATTGGAGTCTGATTCGATGGGGATGTGATGGGATCCAGCGGAGATTTTGGATGGTGATTTGGAGAAATCAGATGTTCGATTTTGTTTTCCTTAAAGGGGTTTTTGGTGATTGGATTTGGAATGATAATTTTCTCAGATGGGTTATGGGTATCGCAGTCAATGCTTTTTGCAGATTTCGTTGTATTTTTCAATATTCCCTTTGTTTTCAATCTTTAGAAGGTTTTGTGATGGAAATGAAGGTTTTTTCCATAATTGTTGGGGGTGTGATTTTTCCTTTTATGGGATTTTGCATTCAAGTAAATATCTTTTTGATTCCGTGATTGAACGGTAATGGCTCACATTTTCTCTGAATGATTTGAATAACTCAATCAGTGGTGTTTTGTCATCGGTATTTATAGGGTCTCTGGCTCTGAGGTTTATTACATTCTCATATCTGTCCTCGAACTCTTTCACAGTTTTTCCACTGGTTGCTAATTGCCTTTGTGTTGTTTTCTTTTTGGGTGTGATGTCTCAGTCTCAATGGATAACAAAGTCTGGAGGAAAGATGGTGGAGATGGCCAAGCCAAAATTGAAGATCTCGGTCCCTCGGTTTGATAACACTGAGCTGATAGCTCGATATGCAAATACGGTGATAGGGAGATGCATGAACCCACCGAAGCAAGAGATGAAGAACGTTTTGTTCATGTTACCAAGATTCTGGAATGTGGAGGGTCGGGTGATTGGTTATGATTTGGGTCTGGGACATTTTCGTTTCGACTTTGATCAGGAAGAAGATATTGGTGCGGTGTTAAAGATGGAACCATTTCATTTTGATCACTGTATGGTCTCAATAGTGAGATGGAAATTGGTTCTTGAGCCAAACTACCCGTCGAAGATTACTTTTTGGGTTAGAGTGCTTGACATTCCCATGCAATTTTTGGCAGCCACCATGTTCCGAGGGGTAGGAGAGGCCCTTGGCTTGGTCAAAGGTGAGGTCGACTTGAGGGAGGGAAGGGTGCGTGTCGAGTTGGATGGGTTCAAACCATTGGTGTTCTATATGGAGGTGAACTTTGATGAGGGAGTGGAGCTCGAAGTGAATCTGCGATACGAGCGTCTGGTGGGTTATTGCAAGCTTTGTTGTTGTATGACACATGACCAGTCGAGGTAGCCTACCAAGGTGGTGGAGATGGAAGCTAAGGAGGTTGTAGGCTCACAGTCTGACCAAGGGAAAAAAGCGCTGAGTTACAAAGGCGCTTTGGGTTCAGGAGGGGATTCAGTTATGGTCCCTGAGGGAGGGGATGTGGTAAGGAACAAAGGAAAAGGACTTGCTCGGGAGATGCAAGGACCCTATAAGCAGCACGGATCTCATCGACAAGATGGGGCTCACCAAAGCCATAAGGAATGGAACACACGAGGTTATGGAGGAGGGTCGTCTCGGGGAGGTCGACAATCTGGTTACGGTGGTCAACGAGAGGATCATAGGAGACTAGCTGTTAATACTCAAGGCTTGAGGCAGTTGGGGAACAGTGAGGGAGAGAATCTCGGTAATCCTCAAAAACTTATGATGGATGCTTTCAAAGGTGTCAATAATGACACACAGATGATTCAGGAAAAGATGGAGGAGGATGTGATCGTAGGCCCTAGGAAATCTCTGCAATTTGATGAAACTGCAGCGTCGGTGGATTTTGAAGAGGCTTTGAAGGCGACTGAGGCTAGCTCTGAGCTGAAGAAACTGTCTCCTATGGAGACTATAGCGGGTGATGAAGCTGAAGAAAACGTCACTGGTGCGGATGATGCTAATCTATTGGAGGAAGGATTTTTGTTATCAGATTTGGAGCTCTTGGACGAGGAATGGGAAGAAGGGGAGGTACCGGAGTTTATGGAGGAGTTAGAGGAGCCGCCAGATGTTGCTGAGATAGCAGAGCCTGCGGATGAAACATCAGTGAGGAAACTGGTGCTCAGAAGCCTAAGAAGAAAAGCACTAAAACAGGGAATCGTCTGGTTCACAAGCTCCTTTCACCGAGGAAGAATAAAATTGTCAAGCAGGCTGGAAGGACTGGAGAGGGGAGGAAGGGTGGCCCCAAACCTTAAGGTAAACTGGTGTGGTTCTGTCTGTTGAGGATTGGTTTTAGTTTCTTGTCATTTAATTTTAATAATGTTGGATTGCTCTATAAAATCCAGGGATCTTGTTTTATTTGGTTCTCGCTCTTTATTTTGGTTGTTGTTGAGTGTTTTTCAAGAATGGCCTCTGTTTAACCCAATATGTAGGCGATCTTTTAGTTGGTTATGGTTTCTTAATAAAATGTTTGCGTTTTGGTTATGGTTTCTTTCTAGCTACTTGTACACTGTAACTGACAGGAATATTAAGTCAGGGTTGGTTTTTGATTTATGTAACTGTATATATAAGTATTGTTTTGTCCGCTTGGACATTATGGATGATATGGTGATGGTGTATGGAATGGTGGTGGACTGGAAATGTTGGTTTAAGAGCTCGGTTTCTGAGTCTTTTGGAATCAGATTGGATCATGGTTTGTACAGCTGGTATGTCTGTATGCTGGATTATGTGAGGAAAAACAGGGGATTCCCTTGGTGTGATAGGTGGATATGGTTGCGATGGATGATGGAGGAGGGGAAGATAGTATTGAATGTTGATAATGTAACGATGGCTTGGGAAGCAAGGAAACAGTGGTATTTATTAATTTTAAAAGACAATAATCATGTTTGTCCTGGATCTAATTGGTTTCACTGTATTATGGTTGGTATGTTTGTGGTTAAGAAGTTATACATTGCAGTAGTGACGGTTTATAAATGGTCTCGAGATCATTGTGTTTGGTATGGGACACGGCTATCCGTTCTTCTGGCTAAGGCCTCTGTTGGCACATTATAGTATTGAATAAATGAAAATATTAAGTTGAAATTGTTAAGGCTTTCGAAGCCGGTGGACCATTAGTTATTTAAGGGAAATTTGGGGGAAACATAAACCGAATTTTATTTTTCTCTCAGAAACAAAACAACAGTTTAATTTTGTGCAGTCTTTCCAGTTTCATTTTGGTTATTCTCATTTACACACAGTCGACCCGCAAGGAAGAAGTAGTGGTTTGGCTCTATATTATGATTCTTCATTACAAGTGGACATTATATCTTCGAGTAATAGAATTATTGATGTGGCGACAGAATACAAAGGTAAACGTATTTTTATTTCATTCGTATATGGAAAAGCAAATCAGGGTCTTCGTGATCAAGTCTGGGAAAGGCTCACGAGATTGGGTATAAGCAGAGATGACCCATGGTTTATTTACTTCTTATAGAAGAAATTTATATTTTACCACTTGAAATCAGTTTCTAATTTTACTCTTAATAGATGAATACTTTCTTAAACCTTAAATATATGATGAAAAATGACTAAACTAACTTTACTAAGTCATTTATCAAAATTTATAAACTCAACCTCACCCCTTAAATACTAAAATCTAAACAATAATGCATAAACTCAAATGTTAAAGTATTTTTACTGAATGTATTTATAAAAATAACATCAAATTTATTATATTTCAATCAATTTTTAAATATTATTTTTTCAAAATAAACTTATAATTTATTAAAAATTAGCTTTAAAAATTATTTATTAAGTTTGTTATTCAATATTTAAGACAAAAAAGGAAAAAAAACAATTTATAATGAAATAACTTTGTGTATATAAAATTTTATGATGTGATTGAAAATGAATATTAAAATATCAAAAAATAAAAAATATATATATTTTATTTATTTTGAGAAAAAAATAATGACCAATCTCTTATAAAAAATATTTTAATTTATTATTAAATTATATTTAATAAAACATAAATTTATATATTGTGCCCCACATTAAGTTATTTTCTGGATTCGCCCCATGGTCTTGACCGTGCCCTAGGAATGCATGACTGGCATAATCTATTCCCATGTTCCTTTGTGGAATATTTGGGAATGATTGGATCAGATCATCGACCAATTCTTGCAATAGTGGATGACAAAGTTCTTAAATTCAGACGTCAGTTTCGATTCGATAAGAGATGGATAGGACGGGATGGTCTAATGGCGTCTGTGGAACGAGGTTGGGCAGCACAGAAAAGGGGTCAGAATGGTAATATAGTTGATAAAATTCATAATTGTTGTCATGAGATTTCGGTCTGGAGGAAGGATAATCCGTCATATGGGAAAGAAAAGATTAATACGCTTCAAAAAGCACTAGAGGAAGTCCAAAATGATACGACTAAATCGCAAGAAGAAGGGGTTGAAGTCTCTCGTAAATTAAAAGAGGCTTATAGGGATGAGGAGCTTTACTGGGAACATAAAAGTAGGAATACGTGGGATATATATGGAGACCGGAACACAAAATTTTATCATGCTTTGACAAAGCAGCGGTGGATTCAGAACAGGATAATAGGATTGTATAATGATGAGGGTGTGTGGAAGAATGCGGAAAATGATATTGAGCATTTGGCAGTTAAATACTTTGGGGATTTATTTCAATCCACTCGCCCTCAAATTTTGAAGGTTTTTTAGATGAAATTTCGACGTAAGTTACTGCACAACAGAACAGACGTTTAATGGCTATGGCATCGGAAGAGGAGTTGAGGGAGGCGGTGTTTATGATGCATCCGGAAAAGGCTCCGGGCCCGGACGGGATGACGGCTCTTTTTTATCAACAATCTTGGTCGGTGATAAAACAAGATGTGGTTAGAATGGTGAACGACTTTCTGTGTTCTAGGACTTTTGATGACAGGATTAACTTGACAAATATTTGTCTAATACCTAAGACAGTTCGACCAAGTCGAGTGACTGAATTACGACCTATTAGTCTTTGTAATGTAGCTTATAAGATTATTTCAAAGGTACTTTTCCAGTGACTAAAAGGATTGCTTCCAAAGCTTATCTCGGAGACTCAATATGCTTTTGTTTCTGGGAGATTAATTTCGGATAATATTATTATTGTCCAGGAGATGTTTCATGGGTTACGGACAAATAATGCATGTAAAGAGAAGTTTATGGCAATAAAGACGGATATGAGTAAGGCTTATGACAGAGTTGAATGGGCCTTTATGGAACGTCTTCTGTTAAAAAGAGGGTTTTTTTCAACCTGGGTTTCTAGAGTAATGACATGTATATCCTCGGTACATTATAAGGTACTGCTTAATGGACAGCCTAAAGGTCATATTGTGCCGGAGCGGGGCTTACGAAAAGGAGATCCTTTATCCCCATACTTGTTTATTTTGTGTACGGAAGCACTTATTGCAAATATTAAGAAAGATGAAAGGGAAAAGAAATTGACGGATTTAAAAGTATCTCGAGGGAGCCCTGCAATTTCCCATCTTCTCTTTGCGGATGATAGTTTATTTTTCTACAAAGTGAATTCGATGGAATGTGGAGTTATCCTCAAGTTACTCAAGGATTATGAGGCTGCCTCAGGACAATTGATAAATTTTGATAAGTCATCGCTTCAGTTCGGACATAAGGTTCCAGAGACAATTAGATCGGAAATTAAGACTCAATTACACATTACTAAGCTAGGTGGAATGGGGAACTACCTGGGCATTCCAGAAAGTCTGGGGGGTTCAAAAGTACAGGTTTTTGTATATGTGAATGAGAGGATTAACCAAGAGATTAATAGCTGGACAGTAAGATTTCTTACTAAAGGGGGAAAGGAGATTCTACTGAACACAACAGCAATGCCTAATCATGTGTTGTCGTGTTATCGACTACCTAAGGCGGTCACAAAGAAAATTACAGGGGCAGTTTCTCATTTTTGGTGGGGCGGCACGGATAATAAGAAAGGGATGCATTTATTATCATGGGATAAAGTGTGTAAACACAAGGATGAAGGGGGTTTGAGTTTTAGGGATTTACAACACCATAATACTTCCCTACTGGCAAAACAATTATAAAAGTTAATCGATAGACCGGATTGTCTATTCTCAAGAGTATTTAAAGGCGATATTTCAGGAAAACGGATCCTTAGATACACATAGATCTTACTCCCCATCTTATGGTTAGAGAAGTATATGTTCAGCTCGATCTCTGGTTAAAAAAATGCTAGTCAAAAGAGTGGGAAACAGACATTTCATTTCAGTATGGAATGATCTGTGGATTCCTGCTCCTCGCCCGAGATTAGCAACCCCAAAATCCCAGTCACAGTTGTTACAAGATCTTAAAGTGGAATTTTTTATTGATCCAATATATTTTTCTTTGGAAGGTGGATCTGCTTAAAGAACATATCCATCCTGATGATCATACGCATTCAAGGACTAGCAATCAGTCGGTACTCTAGGTCTGATTCAATTGGTTGGGCTTTTACAGATACCGCTCGATATACGGTTAAATCGAAGTATAGAGCTGAATCCAAATATCCAGATAAAGGTATTTCAGTGCCTTCTTTTGGACCGGATATCAATGTGTTATTAAGTCATACATGGAAATTAAAGTGCCCGCCAAAGTTATGACACTTTATTTGGCAAGCTACTAAAGGAATTCTTCCAGTTGCAAAGAACTTACGGTCTAGAGGCATTGCTTGCGATCCACGATGCATTCTATGTGGGGCAGAGGATGAATCTATTAATCATGTTCTCTTTGAGTGTCCATCGGCTTTACAGATATGGGCTTTATCGAAAATCCCATCAGCTCCTGGGTTTTTTCCTAGCTCATCTTTTTTCTCAAATATGGATTATATATTCTGGAGATTACCAAAGGAAAATCATTATGAATCCTTCCCCTGGATTCTATGGTATATTTAGAAAATTAGGAATAATAAGATTTATACAAACACGACGGGTGATCCACAGAAAATTTTGCGAATAGCTGAAGTGGAAGCAGAAGTCTGGGCATATGCTCAAAAAATGGCACCAGTCAGGGGACAAGGGGATAACCCGTCGCCTAATTGGATGGATTCAGAATGTTCAAAGATTTTTTTGTGGATAAAGCATGGACAATACAAGACAAATTCACTGGACAAGGTTGGTTTTGCAGGAAAAATGGTTCAACCGAGAAGATGATGGGAGCTATGTCTCTCCAAAGAAGCTTATCTGTTTTGCATGCTGAATGTGAAGCACTGATATGGGCTATGGAGTGTATGAAGACCCTAAATTTCTCAGACGTAGTTTTTGCTATCGACTATTCTCAACTGGTGAAGATGGTGTCATCACCCGGGGAATGGCCAGCTTTTGCTACACACTTGGAGGAGTTCCAGTGCAGTAAGATGTTTTTTCCTTCCTTCAAGATTCGACATATTCCAAGAGCGCGTAATTTAGTGGCAGACAAGTTAGCACGAGGTGCTAGGCGTTCCCCTTCAGCTATGTTCTATGTCGATTCTATGCCCCTGACTTGGTTCTCCGAGTCGAACGAGCATATCTCGTAGTTTAATAGTTATTATTGTTGTAAAAAAAGCCTTTTTCAGAGACAAAAATATGTCTGGTGGTACCAAACACAGCTTGACCAATGTCAGGATGGGTCTCGAGGTCAGACTCACTGCCGAGGCAATAGCACATAATATTATGATGTAGAAAGAAAGCAAACTATATATAAACAATATTATTGGTCCTAGCTATCCTCCCTCTACTTTGCTATTGTTGAAGCAATATGTTCTTGTAAGAAATTTGGTTGAAGATGTAAATAGAGCACATAAGGTACTTGTCTTTGGTGAATAGTGTTATATAAATGCAAGATAAAATTGTCCTTATAAAATTGATATGGAACAAAAATAATAAATAATCCTTTTCATTTTCTATTTTGTTCATATTCATTCTTATTTTTTCCTATTCATTCCTACTCTTATTGCACTAGTCACCCGTTACCGTCGAAGAGTAAAAGAACGGACAATGCAAGATCATCGAACATTACACAACTCATTGAGAAGATTATTTCTCAGATTCCTTTACAGACCCATTGGAGGATTCACATGTGCAAGTCTATATCAAATGAGCGAGTTTCTTTCTCTTCTGCAGCTGCTTCAATCTCTGCTGCATTCAACAGCTCTCTAGGTCCTGCTTCAAGCTCACCGCTTGTTTTGCCAGTCGAGAATCTAACACCGCCATATGGCTAGCAGAAAAAAAATCTTAAGTTAGTTGGACATAAAGTGGAGAAATTAAAAATATAAGAATCTCACAGTCGATGAATCAATGGGTTTAAGAAAATGATTAATGAAGTCTAACGACTGGAAACATAGTTTCAAAGATTTTTAGAATAAATGATGTGCTAAATGGAAGATTTCAACGTACGTAAGAATATAATCTGAGTTTCCTTATAACAACATCATTGACAAGGAAAAAAACAAACACACATCATTGACAACATTTTCCTACACCTGAGGTCGATTTAAGGAAATAAAAAAATGAGCGATGGAAAAACGAAACCAATCTCTAAATACTCAAGACTAGAGAAAATATGACAAGACTAGTGAAATTAACTCAAGGAATGGGGATTTAATAAGAAACAGGTTCTTTTTTTTTCAAAACCAGCTTAACTTTGCTGTCGTTGGCAGTATAGAAAGCATTGGTGAAATGAAAGCATGCATATCCTTGGATAGCTTATTCTTAAACATCTTATTCAAAACATAAATGATAGATTCCGTATCAAGCCCGACGGAAACAGTAGCATGAAAGAGCGAGGTGCCATATTATACTCATGCATTGAATCTGGCTTGAAATAAACCAAACAAAAATCACTCCAAAATCATATAACCACAATATATAATCAAAGAGAAAGAAGTATTCACTCAAGATGACTATATAATGAGCAATGAGGGCCTACAAAGGGTTTAACATGGTGATAGGAAAATCATAAGCTTGCTTGTAGAGAGGAGAAAAATTGTCCAAGAAAATCATGACATCAGGACAAACCCACAAATATCTGTTTCCATGATCTAGATTCACCTCCAATTTGCTAAAATACATATTTATATGCTCTCCTAAATAATTTATCTTCTTTTTTTTGTTGATCAACAAAATAATAATTTTAATTTAAGCATTGTATAATTTATCTTCATTGTATTCCAAATGCATCTTATCCTGCATACCCGTGCATATAAGCATAGAAAGTAGTAAACTTTACCATCACGAGAATCCTCATTTTCATCATCAAGATAGTATTCTTTATTTTGGATGTTCTTCATCTTTTAATGATCCTGAGAGATTTTCAAAGTTAATTTTATAAACTAAAAATTGAGAAATATCTTGTTAAAATTGATCCTCAGTAAAGAACGAACCTTTCCATGGTACATCTTCTTGCTAGAACCCCCTCTTTCATCTGAAATTCATCCCCCCCCCCCTCCCCCGGGAATGTTGAATAAACTGATGATACACCAAAAAAATCAGAAGAAAGAATTGAACTATTACTGTTTCCCATACTGACTCTCTTGATCGAATAGATTCATAAATTTAGTGTTGCTTTGTTTAGATTATCTATTTCTCTGTCTTTTCTTATCAAACCGTAAAACCATTCAATGAGGGATAGTGGGAGAAGTGGGTTGATGGTTTTAAAAGACATTGTAAATGAGGATGATTGAATGCATCCTACGACTGTACACCACCGTGTATTCGGAGGAGAGCTCGGGAATACAAAATCCACAGTGCGGCAGACATCGTCTTTAAAAAAGATGAAGCAGAACTTTCTCGAGTTAGCAATGTGATCTTGGGTTAACTCTGATATCCATATGCTGGCCCATTTGTAAAATCTTGGGCAGTTTGTGGAAGTCCAGGAAGCAAAAAAAAACTTAAATGTAAAGGTGATGCCAACTGTCTACATGAGAAACATCTAATGTTGAGCTGTGGGTATCAAAATATTAAAAAAAAAGACAATTTTATTAGTATGATTTAGATTTGCTTAAACACTATAATGAAAAATCCAGACAAACTATTTTCGAAGCAAGAACAAAAGCCGTACTAGGACCAAGAAGTATCAGGAACAAGAAAGAATATTGAGATAGTAGGAAAAGTTAAGGATTCAAAATATATGAAAAAAAAGAAGAGAATTTTTAAGTCATTTCCTTCTTTTTTTTTTGCATCAAAAGGTCATTATATTTTTCAAGCAAGATTTGGTCTGAGGATGCCGACCAAAATATAACAAAGAGCAAAACAAAAAAAATCCCTATGAAAACCACAAGCAATATTGGCTAATGGATCTGCTATCCGATTTTGCGCCCTTTGGTGGCAGAAAGTATTGAAGTCTTGAAATCAGACTTGTAGATATGCTATCTCTGCCGGTTTCATTGAGAAGCTGGGCCATGTCGTCAGATCTTGAATCATCAAAAGAAGATTCTTACAACCTGTCCGGAAATGCTGACATGTTGAATATTGAAGCATACTCTCCATAGTTCAAGTAAGAGCTTCGAGTTCTGTGTAAGAAGGGACATGAGTGTTTCTTTGTTTGGCAGACGCAATAAGTGCTCCTTCCCCGACTCATATTTCCAACCCAACCATATCTACTGAATCAGAGGTCCACAATCCATATACCAAAAAGATACTCTGCAAGCATAAGACTCCAATTTTCTGTGACTGGCGGTGTGATTAAGGGTCATTTGTGGTCTTTTTATTTTACATCAAACCATACACGACTCACCCTCGGCATGTCTTACCAGTTCTAATGGGTTTCTTGTGATTTCTTGAAACAGTTTATCATTATGGGATTTACAAAGATACCAGATTATCCATGGATAAGGATCTCTATCAAAATAAATATTTCCTATGACATTCTTTCTCCAAAACAAATAATCCAAATTAGAATACACACTTGTTATTGCAAAAATTTCTGGGCATGTTTTTTTATTTATTTAGATGTAAGCTATTTTCATTTTTGTATATGATGCAGCATCTAGTGTTGCCTCAAAAAATGTTTGTATTGTATTTAATATTTGCATCTAAATATAACATCTGGATGATAGGTTGTTTGTTTTCTTAATATATTTTCTTTGTATTTTTATTCGTTGGTGGTATGGTGCGATGCGATCAGTCACCATTCGGAGTCATGAAATCGGTTGATCGATCGTCATATATAATCAATCAGCGGTTAATATTTTACCAAACTTTTGTGGCTTTATAGTGTCTTTTTTGGACTGTAAAATATAATTCATATGTTTATAATCTGACTTAAAAAGTCTCTGGATTTTAAAATATCAGCCAGTCACCTAATATGGTATTGAATGTGTCTTTTTAAGCATTTTGTTTTAATTTTTGACTTGTAAGTCAATTTAATATGAGATGGTCAATATAATATTCATTTTTAATATTGGTGGAGTGATTAGTGGATCTTGTTTTGTTATTCTATTTTTGAAAAAAAACTTGTTTTGTTATTCATTTGACTTATTTGGGCTATGAGACCATCAGCATCGCTGACACCACTTCAGTTTCTTATTTTTTTTCTTTTTTCTTTTGTTTTATCTGATTTTTTATAAAAAAAATAAATAAAAGAAAATCAATTGACAGTCGCTACGTGTCGTGAAACCCGCAAAAAAGCCCACATAAGACGCCTCCTATTTCGCAACATAAGCGATGTTTTTAAAATTTGTAGGACCCTCCCTTACCTTTTTCCCCTAAATCCCCTCCTGGATACCATGAATAACTATGCTCTAAAATACTGGATTCTGCATACTATACGTTTGACTAAATATTAAGAGTAAGAGTTGATGTTTTATCTTTTAAATTAAAATAATAATTAAAAATCATTTTAAATTCAAAAATACACTATGTAAATTCTCTTTAGTGTCACAGCGTGTAAGGAACTGGGGATTTGTCTCCCTAAAGATTGTAAATATGTCTGAATTAAATTTGTGGTTGTTGTGGTGAGCAACGATCTTTTTAATCATATGAAATATTCAGTCAAAACTCTATTGCGAGGTAAATTATGGGGCATAATTATGTTTAACAGAAGGTTTTTATTAAAAAGAATTTCAATTTATTTATGGCTGTTCTGAAAGTATTTTCTAAGCTTCTCAACTCTTTTGTCCAACATCTATACATATAATGAGGGACGGACAAAAGAAAAAAGGGACGGACAACAAATTCCAAATTGGGACAAAGACCAAACAAAAAGCACAGAAGCTCAATGTGAAAATTATAGGACTGATAAAATTCTCTAGAAAAGTCACTTCACAATATTCTCTTGTCTCTAAATGTAGATATCTTTGTGTCAAGTCTCGAACCTAGAAACAACTCCTGCAAAATACATCATGTTGTTTCCATCATCAAGAGAAAATGATGTCTATACTTCTATCCTCTGTGTTGGTGATGTAGCCAAAACCTCACATTCCTCCTCCACTGGACATTGTACACCCCGAGCAGTCCATATGCAAAACTCCTCTTCTTGCAGATCTTAAACCCATTATCTTGCTTCACCAACTGTTCTCCACTTCTCTCATATGCTTCCTACTCCATAAGAAAATGTGGCATGTTTTGTTGATAGAAAGGTGCTTGAAAGAAAAAGAAAAAAAAAAGAAAGGTGCTTGAAACTTGTAATATTAAAGGGAAAAAAACAATTTGAAAGTAAACAATTTTCTTTAAAAAAATCTGACAGAATTAATTAAGCTTTACTAAAAACATTGACCAAAAATACATGCCTTAAAACGAACACTCAAAGATCACCTTTTAATGCTTGAGAAGCCTATTGGATTATTTAATGTATTTGTATAGCACTTGTGTACAGATTTCAAGACTCCTTTAGATGCCAAAAAGAACCGTGTAGTATATGTATTTGACACACACACAAATGTCATTATATTCAGCTAAGGTCCAGGCCTAGTTACACTTTAATAAGATCGGTGCAGAACATACCTTGCTTTGGTTTGACCATAATTGTTCATCAGCACTTAGCATCAACGTTAGGCCAAGGTTNTGGATTCATAAACCCATAGAAAATGTGAGAAAGGTGGAACCAGACGAAGTGGTACAACTTCATAAAGCCAGTGACAATTACTACAAATTCAAGAGTATGATGGAAGATGAGAATAGAAAATGAAGTTACCAGCTGAATAAGAGGGTCATTGTGAGGGACTAAACTCACCCTAGGATTCTAGGTTAGGTCTAAGAAGGTACAAGAAGAT
>OVBX01003092.1:0-17912 GCA_900406325.1 Erucastrum elatum | reverse complement strand
TGATATTAAGTATGAAAAAGTTTGACTTAAATATATACGTAAGTTGTTATGGGATTTGTTAGGATATTGGGTCCCACTATTGAAGCTTGATTATATATTTAATTATAATTAGTATAAGGTATAACAAAATTATAGGAACTTAAATAAATGAATTGTTAGTAGTTCAACCTAGACTATTCATAAGTAGATAAAAAGTGCTTCTGTTTTAATAGTACTGATATATTCCTGAGAGTCTGGACTCTTTAACAGTCTCCATGCTTGTTTAGCAAGTAAAGCATCATTGAAGTAATCAAGATCTCGAAACCCTAGACCATCTTGTTTCTTGAAGTATTGATAGCTTATCCCAACATTCATATCCAGTTTTTGCCACAAAATTTACTCTTTTTGGGTCTAATCCACAAAGTTTACTTATCGATATGTGATTATTTTTTTAGTTTTTTTTGTATATTTTTCATTAGTTATTTAAATTTCTCCCTGGATATATGGTACATGTTTCTCAATTCCTAAACCTAATTATTCTTACGTCTCTCTCCACTACCTAGAAAACCTAGCAGTCACTCTTTTCTTATATTCTTCTCCATGGAATCCACTAACATAGTATTCTTCTTCTCTGGCTTTCTTCTTATTCTGTCTCGAACCTTCTTTTCATGTTTCTTCTACAGATTTTGACTAACTTTGTTTGTGTTTCGAAATTCAGGCTGAAGCAGCTACTGCGATTGAAGCCACGAACCCCTTGAATGAAGGTACAACGACTTGTAAACAAATAGATACCTATGATATATAGTGGTTACAGTTTGGATCTTTGTAATCAGTACTTCTGTTCATTGTTATACAAGTATTGCTTTCAGATCTTATTATAGCCATTGTGTTTTTTATAAGGCCGTTTACTATTGAGAATCTCAACTTCAGATTTAACGTTTTGTGCTGTTAATTTTGACTGTTTTTTTTTCTGCTTCTTTAGGTCAGCGAGAGCTTTCGGATGAGTTTTAGTACCAAACTTAATCTAACGAATCAGAATGAAGAATCTGATGAAAAGATGCACATGGAGGCAGATTCTTCTTCTTCCTCAGATGATTCTGATTCTGAGGAAGAGGAGGGGCCCATGATTGTTAATGTATGTAACTTGTCCTTATTTCTCTCTGAAAGCATATCATATTACTTACTGTTTGTTTATGCTGTAAATGGTGTCTGCTGAGCAGAATTCAAATGCTATAGTCTCTTCCTTCTCTTTTGCTATGTTTTGAAGTTAATTTTGTGTTATTATTTTACTTTTGCCACAGCCACAGCCTCCAAAACCTACCACTACTAGAGGATCAAGAACACTTTTTGTTGCCAATCTTCCTCCACGTCAAAAAAATCAGATATGTAAGTATATCCCCTTCCTCTAGTTTTTTTTTGGAAAGTTTTTATTCCCATTGACCTAAATATTATTGTCCTCCATTTTTATAGCACGGAGTTCTTCCAAGAAGCTGGCGAAGTTGTTGATGATAAATTTGCTATGGGACGTGATGATGGCAGTTTCAGGGGATTTGGTCATATTTTGTTTGCTTCTCCTGAAGAAGCACAAAAGGTGAGATTAATTTTTTCTATATGATTGATGGAAAAAAGATCCAAGTAACTCAGCCAGTTGTGTCATAAGAATGTCATCTTAAAAAAAAAAAATGAATGCAATGGTTTTAAATATGTTATACAAACAATATCTTAACTATATTATTTATTTTGATCAAAAAAACTATATTATTTACTAATTATATTTTCTTATGTGCAAAAAACCGACCCAACTTTTGGAACATCGGCGGGAAAATTTAAAGTTTTCCCCGCCTAATTTGACCTAAGGAACTGTAAATGGCAGAATCGTAAAACGCTGGCTTAACTTTTCTAAAAGTAATTTCGCAGGAAAACAAAAAGATCAAAAAGAAAAGGGAATTAGGGTTTCCTCTGTTAAAATAGCTAAGCGGAAAGCCAGACTTCACCGGGAGAATTCAATAGTCATGGTGGTGAAAGAGACTAACACCAAGAAAGCTGTCGCTGGAGAAGCTTCGAGCAGCAGCAGAAAGAGACAACGACTTCCTTCCCTTTCTGAAAATGAAGGCAGAGAAACGACGACTGTAGACGGCGACGAAGTGATACCGGAGGCAAGATCGGGGACACTTCGTGATTTGGACCTTCTCGATTGTCCCGTTTGCTACCAACCACTGACCCAACATGTCTTTCAGGTCTTCGTTTATTTCTCTTGATTTGGTTTTTGGTTTCATCCACTTGCAATCCTGATTTGGTAAAGTCTTATTACTGATTTCTATCTCAGTGTGACAAT
Source organism: Erucastrum elatum (assembly GCA_900406325.1). NCBI lineage: Eukaryota > Viridiplantae > Streptophyta > Magnoliopsida > Brassicales > Brassicaceae > Erucastrum > Erucastrum elatum. The sequence goes on along the minus strand of OVBX01003092.1, from coordinate 15,598 downwards.
GGACACATAGCTTGTTCGTCTTGCTGTCTTCAACTGAGAAACAAATGCCCTTCCTGCGCTTTACCCATCGGTAACAACCGATGCAGAATCGTGGAGAGAATCGTCGAATCAGTCACCATCCCTTGTCCAAACGCTGAACACGGTTGTACTGAAAAGTTCTCTTACGGCAAAGAGTTAGACCATGAGAAAGAATGTGGTTTCGCTCTTTGCTACTGCCCTGCACCTGACTGCAACTACTCTGGTGTCTACAAAGATCTCTACACTCACTATGATGCTAACCACAAGGATACAACTAGGCGCTTCATGTATGGGTCTCTCCACAACCCACGTCTGAGCGCAGGCTCGAAGGTTTCTGTCCTTCAGGAGTATAGAGGTGGTCCATTGATTGTGGTTCAGTGTTTCGACGTGCCACAAGGATTGTCTGTGACTGTGAACTGTATAGCTCCGTCTGCTCCAGGAGTTGGGAAGTTTTCCTATAAGTTAAGATACTTTAAGGGACGTCACGTTACGAAGTTTGGGTCAGCGGAGATGAATAGGATTCAGAGAGTGAGCTTCCAACCTCCTGAGGACGACTTCATGTCAATTCCTTCCTTTTTGAATCCGCCCGCTATTGTGAGTAACTTGCGTATTTGTATCCGCCGGCTAGAAGAAGAAGATGATGATAATGATGATGAAGAAGAAGAAGAAGCTGGTGAAGATGAGGAAGAAGAAGAAGCTGTTGAGGTTGATGTTGTTAACAATGTTCGCAGGTCAGCTCGTGAGAAGAAGGGTAACTCCAAATACCAAAACAAAAGTCAAGTAACCAAAGGAGGCTAATTCCGAATACCAAAAACGAAGTCAAGTAGTGTTTCAAAGTTTGTAAGAACTCATGTTCCTCCTTTCTATTTAAGAAAACTAGTGTATTGCCTTATATGCCTTAATAATGTTACGTTTAGAATTTAAGGTTTCTAGTGAAATTCATAATCATAAATCGTTGTTACTTGTGGAAACATATAGCAAAATCGGTGGTAATGTTTAATACTCCCTCTGTTTCAATATAAGTGTCATTCTATCCATTTGCACACTAATTAAGAAAACTGATAAAAGTTCACTTATACCCTTAATAATTACAATTATTTACTAATTAGGGTATTATAATTATTTCACTATTTATCATTACTGTATTTTAGTTTGGTCAATATTCTTAGAAAGGATTCAACGCATTTTGAAAAGAAAAGAAAAATCTAGATAACAAACACTACTTTTCTCATTGGACTGGAAATAATTCAAGCTCCTGATGAAGCTTGGCTTTCTTTCGACCAGGAAGCTTTTGTTCTACATAAGGTAGAAACCATTCCAATTAGTCTGCAATCATACACATAGAAGAAAAAAGAGTAAAAACCGCTTTTGTAGGTTCGTGCATTCGCAGGATGGCCGGGAACACGAGCTAAAGTCTTGGTCCTTGATGACAAAGGCGGTCAGCAAAACGAGCTAGAGCTTAAGATCATCACCACTCGAATATGCGAAAGTACAGAAGCTCTGAATGGTGAACAAGACTTTGTAACTTTCAAGAAAGGTTCTTTGGTTTTTCCCTGTGGAGGAGGCACAGCTTTGGAGGTAAAAAGCTAGACTTGCTTAGCTGTTTTTGATCCAAAAATATGATAAGGTAAATAAGACACCAATCTAGTACATGTATTTGGTATCTTGCTTACTCAGGTACTCTAAGTCCAACTTCCTGGTAAGAAAGCCATCAACGCGACTGCTTTTTGGAATGGCTTGAGAGGTCAAAAGCTGAAGAAGCTATGAAGACAGAGACTGAAGTTGCTTCTAAATGTCAATTTAGTTTATTTCTTTTGTCACATTCTAATTTTACTTATGACTAATATCCCCAGATTCTTGGTGTAAAATCATTTATACTCTTTGACGAAAAAGACTTTGAGATCTGAAATGAACAAACTCTTCACACTTTGCACTATTGTAAGAATTGTATTTAAGTTCTGTTAGAATAACATTCAACATACTAGCATCATAACAACATCTGTGCAAGCAGAGATCCCCCAAAATGTTGGCTAAAAGCGAAGAAAACTTGCATATATGGTCCTCTATGTGGCCATATAGTCTCCATGACTTTCATCCAACATCTCAACCACAGGAGCATACTGCACCATGTCAAAGTTTATGCAAGTCCATAAGCTACAGTGTAAAGAAAAGGACAGAAAGCAAAAGAAGCTTTTAAGAATTCAACATTTACCTCATCATCTTCGTCAAAGTAAATCCCATCAACATTACTCGTCTTCTGAAACTCCCATCCTAATATGTTCTCAAGCAACTCCTTGAACTTCATTGTCTGCATAAACAGATTATTTGAAAATGAATTTGATGTAGACATTGTGTGATCTGTTCAATGTAGAATTTTGGACATACCCACGACAATAGATCTCCATCAACTACAGATGCCTCTTCCACTAATGCAAAAAAGTCCTGTTATCAAAAAGCAATGGAAGATCGAACTCAAACTTTTTAAATCCAAACCGTATGCTTGCTCAAAGGAAACATGTAAAACTAGGAAGAGATTTTACCTTGCAAAGCAAATGCAGAAAGCTATCTGAAGCTAGCCAAGAATCATCAAGAAGTGCAAGTACGCCCATCTCTGGACCACTGCTCTCTTTCTGTAGTCCATACTTTAGTTGATGGTAGATGACTTTAATGAACTGTAATAACACATCATAAAAGATTACGATGTTTTGTGTTTTTTATCCATACTATCTAATAAATTCATTATATGAAAATATTAAATTTATATGTAATAATAGTTATGTTGGATTATTGTTAAAACAAAATAGTTAGGTAAAATAAGTAAATATAAAATGGTATAAGGAGTAGTAGTTAATGATAAAGTGAAGGTAGAATATTTTTAGAATATTCATTTTACAAGAAAAAAATGAATCAAATCACTTTTGAAAACGAAGATAACTATTGGTATATGCTTTTAGTATATACAGTAATAGGATAAGAAATAGAGATTGGTTCTCTCTACTAAAGAAAAATAGCCGCAGTACACGTTTATATCCGGGTTGTCTCTTTTATGATTTATTCCCTTTCCCAAAACTGTGTCGTGCAATATACACAAGCATGATACAAATCGTTTGGTGTTCCCAAAAATTTTGTTTCCCTAGATTCTTCTTAAGTGGTTGAGATTTAATCTCGTAAATTAGAAACTGAAAACCTTAAATACTCCTCTTTTATTTTTCTTATTCGGTGATGTCGACAAACCGAACAAAACAAATTGTTTTTTTTTCTCAATTTCATTTATTTTTTTTGTTTGCTTTGATTTTTGCTTGTATGATGATTAGAAGTTTGATTCTGTTTGTATTATGCGTAGAAATTTGTCGATTTTTTTTGGTTTTAAAGTTTATTACAAGTAGAAGAATGAAACGTGGTTTACTTGTTTGTGTAGCAAAGGTTTGGTTTGATTTTCTTTTATGTGCTCAGTTTGATGTTTGTATAATGTATCTGGAATGGTTTTAATCTATAATTATATTAATTTCACTTTATTTAATTTTATTATATTATACTGCTTATTATTTTTATCAATAAAAATGATTTAACATCACAAAACATATTTTCACCAGTCAAATATTTTCACACATTTTCTATAAATAAAACTGACTTTGTTCGACCAAATGTATTAATTGCATTTGAATCGTATTGCATTTTTACTATGTAGCTTATGTCACCAAATCCGTATTTACCATCTAACCTAAAATTTTACATGTTTTATAGGCAAAAAACATTTTTGTTCTGATATTACATATCGTTTTATACAAAATGTGATTATTTAAATATTTATTGAAACATATTGTATTCTTTTTTTGTTCAAAACATATTGTATTCAAATCTGTGTTTTGAAAGATGGATCATTTATTGGATTTTTTTTTGAAGAAAAATAGAAGTGAATATATTATACAACAATATGTAAACTTTTTTATTTACTGATTATTATTTTTTGGAACACCATTATTGATTATATTTTCTTTTTTTTGATCAAATTAATTAAAAAAAAAAAACTGACCCAACTTTTGAGAACATCCGCGGGAAAATGAAAAAGGGTTTGCCAGCCTAGTTTGACCTAAGGCTCTATAAATTGCAAAATCGTAAAAGTTATTTCTAGAAGCAAAAAAAAAAAAGAGGAAAAGCGAAGGGTTTCTTTCCTCTGTTAAAATAGCGAAGCGAAAAGCCAGACTCCACCGGCGGGAGATTTCAACAGTCATGGGGAAAGAGACTAACGCCAAGAAATCTGTTGCTGGAGAAGCATCGAGCAGCAGCCGCAGCCGAAAGAGACAACGACTTCCTTCCGTCGAGAATGGCAGAGAAGCGGCGAGTGTAGACAATGAAGAAGTGATACCGGAGGCACGATCGGGGACGCTGCTCGAACTGGACATTCTCGATTGTCCCGTTTGTTTCCAAGCACTGTCCGGACAAGTTTTCCAGGTCTCCTTTATTTTTGTCTCGAATAGATCCAAATGATTATATATATTGACATGCAATCTGAATTTGTTATTTTTTTCTTTTTGCATCTTATCAGTGTGACAGTGGACACATAGCTTGTTTCTCTTGCTGTCTTAAACTGAGAAACAAATGCCCCGCCTGCGCTTTACCCATCGGTAACAACCGATGCAGAATCATGGAGAGACTCGTCGAAGCTGTTACTGTCCCCTGTCCAAACGCTAAACACGGTTGCACGGAAAAATTATCTTACGGCAAAGAACAAGCACATGAGAAAGAGTGCCGTTTCGCTCTCTGCTACTGCCCTGCACCTGACTGCAACTACTCTGGTGTCTACAAAGATCTCTACAGCCACTATGATGCTAACCACAAGGATACAAATAGGCGCTTCGTGTGTGGCACTCCCCACCTCCCATGTCTTGGCACAGAACCGACGGTTTCAGTCCTTCAGGAGTATAGAGTCGGTCCACTGGTTGTGGTTCAGTCTTTCGAGGTGGCGGAAGGATTGTCTGTGAGTGTGAACTGCATAGCACCGTCTGCTCCTGGAGTTGGGAAGTTTGCCTTTGATTTAACCTACACTTGGGGACGTAACACTGTAACGTTTGGAAGAACGGAGATGAATAGGATTCAGAAAGTGAGCTTGGAAACTCCTCAGGATGACTTTATGTCTATTCCTTCCTATTTGGTTGTTCCTATTATTACTAAGAACTTGCATATATGCATCCGCCGCCTAGAAGTAGAAGCTGGTGAAGATGATGACGAAGAAGATAAAGAAGAAGCTGGTGAAGATGGTGATGAAGAAGAGGAAGAAGAAGCTGCTGAAGATGAAGAAGAAGCTAGTGAATATGAACAGGATGAGGAAGAAGAAGAAGAAGAAACTGTTGAGGTTGACGTTGTTAACAATGTCCGCAGGTCATCTCGTGAGAAGAAGGCTAACTCCAAATACCCCAACAAAGTCAAGTAACCAAAGGCTTTCTCCTTTCAGTTATATATTTATTTAATTAGGGAGTTTATGTCCATCTATGTTCTCTTGCATGTCTTCTTTTTGTTGTTTGTTGTGTTTCAATGTTTGTAAGAACCTATGTTCCTCCTTTCCTTTTAAGAAATAAAGAAAAAAAACGGAAACTAGTTTATTGCCTTATTTGCCTTAGCTATTTTCTATGTTCAGATATCTATGTAGAGCTAAGGTTTTTAGTGCTCCTAAAGGACTTGGTTTGATTCTAATACCTTGTTTCGAGTAAAATTCATGTGAGATTGTTGTTACTAGTGGAAAAAAATAGCAAAATCGGTGATGTTGCAATAATATCTTATTTTGCTGCAATAAGAAGACCCATCAACATAACCAGGTCTTCTAATAATTACCTCGATCTCTAGAATACTAGGATTCAAGAAACCAAGAAAAACACAAAAGAAAGGAAATGATAACAAGATTTGGTTCTCTTCTTGTCAGAGACCTTGAAACCTCATCAAGTTTTCAATTTCATTAGTCCAACTTGAAACCTGCGTGCAAGCCTCGTTTGTTTTAGTATTTGGAAAGCTCTCTGGAGACTTCTCAAGTGTCTTAACGAGGTTGGGGACATTCATGTATTCTCTTCACCACTTGAACATTTCGCCAAGGAAATTAATTTAGCGGTGCTCAAAAAATGAATCTCAATCTATACCCTAGAGAAGCAATACTATAAGGAAATTGATTATTCAAAAAAAAAAGTTGGTTTTACACTTTATCTAGTTTAGATGGATCGACAAAAAAAAACTGTCTTCTTTTTTTATATATATTTGATTATTTAAATTATGAATCAGATAAATTTATATGATAATCATCACTAGTTAAATGTGTTTATTGAGAATAATCTTAAAAACAGTTTTAGCACTGGTATTTAATCCAGTAAAGTCAAACGGATCTAAACTGAATCATAATAGATTAATTTATATATATTAACATGATATACTTATAAACTGATCAAAACTGAATAATAAAAATAGAATGAATTAAAATATATAAAATATTATAATTAGAAGTATAGTAGATACTATAATATATATATATATATATATATATATATTATTCTATCGACAATTTGACATGATTTTATTTTTAAAAGTTTAATATTAAATTTAATTATTTATTTTTGTTTAAATAAATGTTATTTATATTTTCTTACGGCATAAATAAATTTTAATGTAATTGTTTGTTTACAATTTTTCTTCTGATACATATTATTAAATTATTTATTATTTTAATAAAAATAATAGTTTTATTATTGATAATGATTTTTATCTTCATGTTTAAATAAACTAAAAAATAGAGTATTAAAAATATTTTATGATTTAATAAATACATTTTATAATTTTATAAATTGGAATTCAAAAAAATATTGTAAAAAAAATAGTTATGATTTTTTGTTTTTTTTTTTATCTGAAATCCAGTAAACCAAAAAAATAAATTATTCAAATTAAATCATATAGAAAATAAAAGTTTAAAATATATCAATATACACTAGTAACGAATTTTTATGTATCGAAGTACTGGAAAGTCGATAAAAATAAAATTGAAACTGGATCAAAATTTGAACCGAATAATCCCTAGCTAATGTTTAGTGTACACGAATTCGGTTTTGGTTCATCTCGGATAGGAACGGTTTAAATCCAAAAACGTAATCACTAGCCGATTATATTCTCCGTCTCCTCTCTGTTTCCAAACCCCCAAAGGGAAATCATCTCCGAAACCATTGAAGCAGAGAGACATAATGAACTCGGCGCTAATGCTACGTCGTTTCATCTGCGTAAATGCTTCCGCAACTCTTTCCTCCGTAGCTCCATCTCCGAAGAAGAAGCCTCTCATCTTCCTAGGCTCTCCTCAAGTAAGAGATATCAAAAATACATAACTTATCGGGTTTATGGTTTTAGCCTGACAATTCAATTATATCTTTCAAAAATGAGGTTTCCGTGACAGTTCTCGAAGCTCTTTTCGACGCATCTTCCGCACCAAACTCTTCCTTCGAGGTAATACACAAACGATACAAGATTTAAGACAAATGTGGTGAGAGAGCATGTTGTCTGATTCCGCTTTGTTTTCTAGGTTGCAGGAATTGTCACACAGCCTCCAGCGAGAAGAGATAGAGGAAGAAAAGTGTTGCCTTCTCCAGTAGCGCAATACGCTCTTGAAAAGGGCTTACCTTCTGATCTTATCTTCTCCCCTGAGAAGGCTGGAGATGTAAGGTTTTCCTTTTTTTGGTCTCATTATTATCAAGCTCTTAGCTTTTTGGGAGAAAGATTTGATCGTTCTTCTGTGTTTTTTTGTATGAAGGAAGCGTTCTTGTCCAGTTTAAGAGATTTGCAACCTGAGCTTTGTGTTACAGCTGCTTATGGGAACATTTTGCCTACCAAGTTCCTTAATATTCCAGTACACGGTTAGTAGAATGGAACATTCTAGATGTTGTTTTCTCTGTACTGCAGAAGAGGCTTGGGTGTTTAAAGTCAAATGTTTACTATTTTTATAGGGACAGTGAATATACATCCTAGTTTGTTGCCACTCTACCGTGGTGCTGCTCCAGTGCAAAGAGCATTACAGGTGCATATTTTTTTCTTTTAATCTTGACTTAGTCCAACTCTTATTGTTATTGCATAACTCAAGATTTTACAGTAAGACTTGGTGGCTGTGATAGGATGGTGTTGAAGAAACAGGAGTGTCATTAGCATTTACGGAGCGGAAGTTAGATGCAGGGGCAGTGATTGCCTCTGAAAGGTTCCAAGTAGATGATCAAATAAAGGTTATACTCTTCTCTTTCAAAGTAGCTGATGATCATCTTAACATATTTATATGGGTCTTAATGACCTTTGAATCATTTGCAGGCACCAGAACTACTCTCGTTATTATTTTCTGAAGGTGATGTGATGATCAATTAGCTCTTAATCTTATGCTCTTACGTTTCATTTGAACAGTTTGTGTGATTAGGACCATTAGGTATTTTGGAATTTCTTAGCCTTGTCTATGCGGAAAAAACTTTGCAGGGTCTAAGCTTCTTATCCGTGAACTTCCATCGATATTTGATGGGTCAGCAAAATCAAAAGCAGTTCCTCAAGATGATTCTAAAGCTACCTTAGCCCCAAAGGTATTTTTTGCATGTCTCTCTACATTATCTGATTCGAATTTGGTTAATTTAAATGAAAATGAGGTTTAGAATCATATTAACAAACACCGTGTTTCTTATTTGACTGGAATCAATTTAATTGATGCACAGATAGCTCCTGATGAGGCTTGGCTTTCTTTCGACCAGGAAGCGTTTGTTCTACATAACAAGGTAGAAACCCTTTCATTTGTTTCGGTTAGGCTGCAATCAGAAAAAAAAAAAAAAAGAGTAAAAGCTGCTTTCTAGGTTCGTGCATTCGCAGGCTGGCCGGGAACACGAGCTAAAGTCTTAGTCCTCGATGACAAAAGCGGTCAGCAGAACGAGCTAGAGCTAAAGATCATCACCACTCGAGTATGCCAAAGTACAGAAGTCCTGAATGGTGAACAAGATTATGTAACTTTCAAGAAAGGTTCGTTGGTGTTTCCCTGTGGAGGAGGCACAGCTTTGGAGGTAAAACGCCATATACCTGCTTAAATTTCTGCTCATTGTTGATCCGAAGAGCAGATGTTTGAAATGCATATGGTGCTTTGCTTACTCAGGTACTTGAAGTTCAACTTCCTGGTAAGAAAGCGATCGACGCTACTGCTTTTTGGAATGGCTTAAGAGGTCAAAAGCTGAAGAAGCTATGAAGACAGAGACTGAAGTTTGCTTCTAAATGTCAATTTAGTTCATTTCTTTTGTCACATTCTAATTTTACTTATGAATGATGTCCCCCACATTCTTTGGTGTATTACTATATATTCTCTTGAGAAATCTGAAATAAACAAATTCTACATACTTTTGCACTAGTGTAAGACTCGCATGTCTCGTGTTAGAATAAAAATTTAACATATAGCATCATAACAACGTCTGTGCAAGCAAAGATCCCCCAAAATGTTGGGTAAAAGCGAAGAATACTTGCATCTATGTCCTCTATGTCGCCATATTGTCTCCATGACTCTCATCCAACATCTCAACCACAGGAGCATACTGCACCATGTCAAAGTTTATGCAAGTCCATGAGCAACCAAAAAAAAAAAACAAACAAATGAAGCTTTTAAGATTTCAACATTTACCTCATCATCTTCGTCAAAGTAAATCCCATCAACATCGCTCTTCTTCTGAAACTCCCATCCTAATCTGTTCTCAAGCAACTCTTTGAACTTCCTTGTCTGCATAAACACATTATGCGAAATGAATTTAATGTAGACATTGTGTGTGATCTGTTTATGTGAAGTTTTGTACATACCCACGACAATAAATCTCCATCAACTACCGATGCCTCTTCCACTAACGCAAAAAAGTCCTGTTACCAAAAGCAAAAAGATCGAAGTCAGAAAAAAATAACCCAAAACGTATGCTCGCTCAAAGGAAACATGTAAAGGCAGACAGAGATTTTGCCTTGCACAGCAAGTGCAGAAAGCTATCTGAAGCTAACCAAGAATCATCAAGAAGTGCAAGTACGCCCATCTCTGGACCACTGCTCTCTTTCTGAAGTCCATATTTTAGTTGATGGTAGATGACTTTAATGAACTGAAACAAATAAATCATGAAAGATTAAGTTAGGAACTAATTAGGTTCGTACAACGACAATTGGTAGAAGCCTGCATAGTGCATACTAGTTAGGAGTACACATAACTGAGAGAAAAAACGAGATATAATTGGTTTAAATAGCATCTATCAGTCGTTATAAAAAAATGGTTTAAGTAGCATCTCTATGCATCCTCAGATTAGTCTTTAAAATGAAAATTAACGAAACTCACCTTTGTGAATAGTTCACTCCTAGTCTGAAATGGCTGCAAAAGGTCACAAAGGGCATGAAGTTGCATTAATTTTTCGAATTACAATTAACATATAAAAGCAGGTATATACATGTGAAAAACAGACAAGCTTAGAAAACTGCATAGAACAGAAAGAAAAAGATACACCATCACATAAAAGCGTGGGTGCTTAAGAATCACATACCGCTTCAGTGCAGCCTAGTAAAAGACTAAGTAAGGACTTCCATTGCATGAAGGATTCAAGAGACTGCCCCATCTGCACAGTAATTTGACATCATGATCTGAGAATGGAATACAAATCTGAAGGACTCATATGTGTGACTATACAATAATATACAATGCGTATGAATATATAATGAGTATATGTTAGAGTACATACCAAAAATGCTACAAATGAAAACTGTAGCTCCCCAAGAAGCACGTCTTCCGAGGCTTTGTACTCCTTTGACAATACGCTTTCTAGTAGTTGAGTCTATACAACCAAAAAGAGGAAATGACATCAACTAACCTTGACAGGATTTTGAGGTTTAAACATCTAACCAAAAAGAAGTAAAGACGAAATATAAAGGGAGAGCAACCTTGTCAAGATTCAAAGAGGTTAGCTCCTGACCAGACATTCCCTTGTGCTTTATAATCCGAGGAATGGAAGTATAGTAGAACCTATTCCCTTTGGGTTGCTCAGTAGATGATGATGATGTTGCCGCAGACTTGCTTTTCTTCATCTGTGCGTCAAGCGCTCTTTCCATTTCCGTCTTAGGTCCGCCTTCCAGAATAGCAGCTTCGTAGATGACTGTGATTTCTCCTCCAACAGGCTCTGCAAAACGGAACAAGTCGAGTCTTACAGTGTTCAAACCATTAACAGTGTGGTTCAAGAACCCACTAGATATAAGGCTTCACATACCAAACTTCTCAATAATATCCTTGGAAATGTAGTCAGACAAGTGCTTCCATGCTCCATATTGGCTTAAATTGTACGGACCAAGATGCTTGTCAAACTCCAGACTCTTCACTGCTTGAGAATATCTCTCCTCCTGGAATTAAAGTGAAAATAATGAAAAACAAATGGAACAATGTTTCTGGATCCTAATGGCTCAGTGATTAATGCAAAATGATTTTTTTTTTCTGTTCAACAGACATTACACTAATATCAATATAATCATTATGGAAAAGATTTGATGGATTGGGTTATAAAGGGGGACAAACCTCTTCTTCAGATAATTTGGCTAGCCACTCGTCTTGCTGATTCCATTTGCGTACAATAACCTTGTGCAACCAAGAACATAAACACCCATGATTGATAATAAGGTATTGAAAGTTGTTTAAGGCAAGATTGATTCACAAACCTGAGAAGGAGCAACGTCAATAAAGAAGCCAATGGTAGGTGAAAACTCTTTTCCATCCCTGGTGGACGAACTGTAGAAGACAAAGTGAATTCCAGGAGGGATCATCTTTATCCCTTTGAAATTTGGCCCCACTGTGAACATCTGCAAAGAAAACTCAAAACATTGTTGTTAAGATATGCAAATTCACCATACAAACGCTCAAGAAACCTTGAACTCACGATTCAAGAGGTTTTAAACCTTGAAAGAGGTAAGTCACTAACCTGAGTATCGATTCCGATGAGAGTATGTTGCGGAACGTCGAGAAATAGAAGCGTAGCTCCATGCTTCACTAGTTCTAGTGCCCTTTCCGAATCCATCACTTCTTCCTCCTCCTCTGGGGTTTAACTCTTTCCGATCAACGAGAAAACACCGAGTGGAAGAGGGCGAGTAGATTCCAGAAGTGCCAACTAAACAGGCCCATTAACTAATTGGGCGTTATGAGATCAGCCCAATTAAAATAAAACCCGCGTGAATTTTTGGACGGTTACGCGCTTTTCACGCGCTTTACACTCAACCGACTTAATATTTTTCTATATATACCACGAACCCTCTCGCTTGCGTCTTCTCATTCGTTTCCTTTACTTCATCCACAATTTTCTGAAATTCTCTCTCGCGAATAAACACGAAATCCAAATCTAGGGTTTTTTTTCATTGTTGATCGTTCAGAGAAATTCATACGTCTGTTGAATTGAAAAGATGTCTTCATCCAACGGAGTCTTCGTTCACCAGAGAAACTCCCATCGGCACGGTGGAAACACGTTGAAGAGACCGTTCGACAACAATACCGGCGGTTACGGCGGAAGAATCAGACGTTTCCAGGAGGAGGAACGAAGCCGGTACGCGCCGCCGCCTCAGAAACGCCCCAGATACCAGACGCAACCGCAATTCCAATCGGCGGCTAAACCCGGCGGCGACGGGATTCCTCTGTATCGTCGTCAACATCAACATCATGATAGTAACTTGTCTAGGGTTTCTAATTACGGTGATGTGATGAATTCTAATTCGAGTAATAACTTTCCTTTTACTCATCGTAATTCGCAATCGAACACCGATTATTATCAGAAACCTTACGATTGCGGAAACCCTAATCCCCAATCGGTTCCGCTTCCTTTACCGTATCGTAACCTTGATGGTTTCGACTCGTTACCGGAATGGGTTCCCAATTTTGTACCTAACTCAAACCAAGTCCGGTTAAACGCTAACCAACCTTCTCAAGCACAACCTGTGTTTACGAATTTGCCGAATTTAATTCCTATGAATCATTCAAACATGGTTTCTGTTGTGTCGCAATCGTTACCACAACAACCTATCGTAAGCAAAGAATTGGCAGATTTTCTTAGCGTTCTTAACAACAATGAGAAAGAAAAAGAATGTGATCTTGGGCTTGATTTTTATAAAATTAATCTTAACGTGCGACGTGAATCTGTTGTTAAGTCTCTTTATGACGACATGCCGAGGCAGTGTAGGTCATGTGGGGTTAGATTCATGTGTCAAGAAGAGCACAGCAAGCACATGGATTGGCATGTGAGGAAGAACAGGATGGCTAAAGACGCGACCAAAGCCACTTCTACGAGGGTAAGCCAGAAACCGAAAAGGTCTCGTGATTGGTTTGCCAGCTCGTCTCTATGGCTCAGTGCAGCGACAGGAGCAGCCATCGAAGGAGCTAAACCAGCTTTTGGAGAAACCCAGAAGACGAAAGAAGAGGTGAAGCAACAGCAACACATGGTGCATGCTGATGAGAACCAGAAAATGTGTGCGTTGTGCCTGGAGTCGTTGGAGGAGTTTTTCAGCCATGAAGAGGATGACTGGATGTACAGAGATGCAGCTTACTTGAACATGAACGGGTCTGGTCCTATAGTTCATGTGAACTGTATGCCTGAACCACGAAAAGGGCCTGCAAAGGGATTGACAAAGCCTGTTACGGTTGCGAGTGCAGCGGTCTGCTGATAGATTTACGTAGTATAGACTCTCTCCTAAGAGATTTGATTCTTGTTCCTTTCTTGTAACTAATGAACATGCTCAATTAAGAGTTGTAAAAACACATTGAAATTTCAATAAAATAATTAATTTGCTATTCCCATCTCTTTTTTTACTTTTCTGTATCTTCTCTGGCCAGTACTGTTCAATATGCATCAGGTTTTCTTCTTTCAATTGGTAGAAGCGAAAGCACATTGTTAAACACTTCTTCAAATTTAAGTCTGTTGCAGAGTCTTATCTATTTCTATCATTATTTTGCTACAAACATGTCAATAAGGCAACAGATGAATGTAGTTGATAATTATTACGGGCCTAAAATTTAATACGTAGTTGTTAACAAACTGTTTAATTCAAAATCCGGTAATTTATAGCTTTGTGTATTTGGAAGGGCGGATGTAAGGAGAGAGTTGTGGGGTCAACTGACCCCACCTCATTTTGAAAAATATATGTATTCTTGTAGATAAATAATGCTTTGACTCCATAAAAATATTATTTCTGACCCCACAAAAATTCAAATAAACTAAAAACTAAATGATAAAATTTAATTATCTATTTTTGACCCCGGTGAATTTCTATTACCATTTATTGCATGTATTTTTGATTAAAAAGCTAGTGAAATGTTTTTTTTTGAAAAAGATTTTTCAATTGAAAATGCAAGAAAAGAAAATGTTTTACAGAGGTTTAATCCAGTAGACCAAGTAGCCTAACATATCTAGCAAGATACAAACTTGAATCAGAAATGTAGAGGATGGTTAATAAGTAGAAAACCACAATTGGAGAAGAGCCTAACAGAATTTTGGTCTGTCGATCCGAAAACTTGAGATCCTGTTTTTCACCGTGAGTTTAATTTGGGCAATGAGTGTCTCTGAAGACGAGAATCTGGAGTTATGCAGTCTGTTGTTTCTTTCAGTCCAAAGCGTGTAGAGGGTAGCTTGCCAGCAGAGAAGAAGCAGTGTCTTTTGGACCCTATTTGTTGCGTGGCTGTTGAGTTGCAGTAGAAGAGCAGAACATTGCCTGAATGAGGAGAAGTTACACTTTGCCTCCAAATTTCCCAAGAGAAGTTGCATTCAAAAAAGCAGTGAGCAATAGATTCATCAGCAGCATTGCAGAGGAGACAAAGGGAGTCTGTTTGCAGTCCCCAACTCAAAATCCTGTCACAAGTGGGACATCTGTTCGTAACCATCAGCCACACCAGAAACATGTGTTTAGGTATCCCTCCTGAGAACCATACCTCTTTGTGCCACGAAACTGGAGGAACAGAAGGTCGAAGCAAATGGTATAGTGCCCTTGTGATATACCTCATCTGTCTTTTATTTCCAGGCCACCATTCAGATTCATCTGTACAATTATTTAAGGATATAGTGGACAAAAAAGCAATAACTTCAATCTCCTTATCCAATCGTGCGTTTGGGAGGATCCAACTTCCATTCTCCCATAGCTCCGCTATAGTGGCATTAGAGGAGACCGGGAACCTCGTCGAGCCTGAAGTGGCAAGATAATCAGATAGCCTTCCATAGGGGGACCAGTTAATTGACCAGAAGTAAGAAGTTTCTCCATTGTGAATTTTCTTCCTGATCTAAGGGTAGATTTTTCACTACAAGAAAACATATTTTTTACGAGGGCGTTATTCGATGTTAATTCGTCGTAATATGAGCTTTACGACGAATTAACATCGATCAGCGTTTCGTTGTTAAACGCTCGTCGTAACGGAGCATTCGTCGTAAAGTCCTAGTTACTTTTACGAGGAAGCTTCTTCCTCGTAAAGCGGAAGGAAACATTTCGTCGTAATGTCCTCGTAACAGACGTTGTAAATGCCACGTAATATTTCGTTGTAACAGACACGTAAGGTTTCGTCGTAAACTCG
>OVBX01003091.1:0-11257 GCA_900406325.1 Erucastrum elatum | reverse complement strand
TTGTCAGGTTTGTGATAGGACACAGTGCAACACCAGGAGGAGTATTAGACAAAGCCATAGACGAAGAAGATTCAGAGCATAAAGATTTCTTGAGACTAAAACACATTGAAGGATATCACCAGCTCTCTACAAAGACAAGACTCTACTTCTCAACAGCAGCAGCAATGTGGGACGCAGAGTTCTACGTGAAGGTCGACGACGACGTACATGTCAACTTGGGAATGCTCGTTACAACACTAGCAAGATACCAATCAAGACCGAGGGTTTACATTGGATGCATGAAGTCCGGTCCGGTTCTTTCACAAAAGTAAAGAATCTTTCTTACAACAAAACATATAAAATTGAAACGTTTCGATGTCTGAAAACAAAAATGGTATCAAACCTAGGGGAGTGAAGTACCACGAGCCAGAGTTCTGGAAGTTTGGAGAAGAAGGGAACAAGTACTTCAGACATGCGACAGGACAGATCTACGCAATCTCTAAAGACTTGGCTGCTTACATCTCTACTAACCAGTGAGTGACATTAATCTTACATTTTCTTGTAGCCTACAAGTAAAGTAATTAATGGTTTGTGTGGACGTAGGGGAATACTGCACAGGTACGCGAACGAGGACGTGTCGTTAGGAGCGTGGATGCTAGGGTTAGAGGTGGAGCATGTGGACGAGAGGTCAATGTGTTGCGGTACGCCACCGGATTGTCAGTGGAAAGCGCAGGCCGGGAACGTGTGTGCAGCGTCGTTCGATTGGTCATGCAGTGGGATCTGTAAGTCTGTTGATCGGATGGCACGTGTGCACCGCGCTTGCGCGGAAGGAGACACTCCTCTCTCTAATTTTCGCTTCTTCTTCTGAAGTTGGTTGCTTTATGGAATGAAATAAGGAGACGTTGCAAAACGTAATAAAAATTAATGATCTTTTTGTTGGTGTCAACAATTGCCCAATTGGTTACGAGCATTGGACTTTATAGGTCTTCTATTTTATTTTCTCGGGGGAGGGAATACCTCAATTTAATTACACTTTTTAAGATAAATACAGTATTTTTTTTTAACAAAAGAGAGATATATTTGAATCGGTAGAATACCAAATTGGTGAAAGAAACAGTTAAGATTAGATACAAAACATAAGATTTATTTAAAATCACTATATATATATATCAACAATAAAATACTCCTGGAATACTTATTTAAGAAAACTTTTATGATTTAAAGTAAGGTAATAATTATCACTATTATTGTTAGTCAAGTTAAGATGATTAAAAGCAGCTGAAAGATCAAGTATTTATAAAGCCTTTCTCGTCAGCAGCATTTATAAACCTCACACAAGACAAAATTTGGATGACTACAAATTTAAAAGCTAAATATTTGAATATATTTGACCAAGAAATCTTTTAGGAGTCGATCCGGATTGGATAGGATTTTATATAGCCAGCTAAGTTTACTTTATTAATTGGGTAATTTACAAACAAAAAAAAGGAAAGAAGCGAAGAAAAGAAAACATAGAGCGTGTAGAAAAAGAAAATATAAAACCGCCTCAATCAGTAGGCCCCACCTCTCTCTCTTATCTTCCCCATCAGAAGAGGTCAAGCTTTTGGTCAATACATCCACAACAAACAAAAACCCTAATCCTCAATTTTGAGAGGGAAAATCTTACCGCCAAAACTCCCACCAAAAACACTCTTCTTGTTCTTCTCTCTCCTTTGTATCTATCCCACTGTCTCTCTCTGGGTCTATTGTCTTTTTTTTTCGAGTTTGGCTTTTGTCGTTAGTGTTTATAACTAAACGCTTCTTACAGTCATGGCGGTGTTGGATGTCGGTCGGAACGCAAAGAGATCTAGGCGTAGCAACAAAACCTCCTCCGCTCATCGCTACCGTTTCTCCACCTTCCCAACGGAAGAGATGAGAAGCGGCACGTCTACCTTGCAGCCGTTCCGCGACGGAGTGATATCTTTCCTCGCGAGCCACGCCCGTGTCACTCTCCCTACCTCCACGCTCTTCTCCAGCTTGAGAACTTGGCAGATCCTTCTCAGACACGGAGACGGTTCAGATCTCTCCTCAAGACTCATCTCCGTTGACGTTGTTGAGGAGGATGTAACCAGATCCTCTAGATCTGTTTACTGTGACCACTGCCGAGTCGTTGGTCTGTCCATATTCCTTCCTCTTTCAAAAGTTTCAAACTTTTTTTATTTAATCGTCCATTACACTGAGCTTAGCCTTTTTTCTTTGCTGTTGTGTTTTTGTTTTTGAAGGTTGGAGTAGCAATCCAGTGTGTAAAAAGAAGTACCACTTCCTCATAAGGTCAGGAGGAGACAGTAAGAGCCTCAACCCTGGGCTGGAAAAGGCTTGCTCGAAGTGTGGTTATACTCAGAACTTGTCCGAAGGAGGCATTAATTGCAAGTGGTGCAGCTTGGCTCTGGACACAGAGGACTGGGTTTACTCTCAGCTGGAGGACAACACTCATCTACTTCATGGCGTTATTCACTCCAACGGCTATGCACATCTCTTGTCTCTCAAAGGTAGAGAAGGTGGCTCTGGTTTCTTGACTGGCAGTTCCATTATGGACTTTTGGGACAGGCTTTGCTCCTCCCTTGCTGTTCAAAAGGCTAGTGTGATGGATGTGTCAACGAAGTATGGGATGGACTACCGGTTGCTTCATGGGGTGACTAGAGGGTGTTCCTGGTACAGCGAGTGGGGTTATGAACTCAAATCTGGGAGTTATGCACTCACAAGAGAAGCGTACCGGAGTGCTGTGACTACTTTATCTGAGACGCCTCTCTCTGAGTTCATGTTCCAAGGGAGGAAGCCAAGAACTCAGCTACACTCCATTCTCGGCTTCTACCAGTCCCTCTCCTGTTCAGAGCTTGTGACCGTAAGCGACCTGTTCTCCTTTCTGCTACAACTGATTCGTGAGAACCGAGCGAAACCCACAACAACTACAACATCAGATGTGCTATGTGCTTGGAATAGAAGTGATGTAGAAAGTGTACAGCAGGCCATGATTAAGATATTAAAAGTTGCAGGAAGAGGTCAAGGAGCTTACTGGGTTAAAAGGTGGGCTCTCAAAAGGTCTATTTGCAAATCAGGCTCCCCACAGCTGATTGATTATTGTCTCAAGCATTTTGGAGGCGTCTTGGTGGATGATGGATCTCAAGTAGTCTGCTCTCGTTGCAAGCCTGGCTCAAACGACTTTGAGTATAGGTAAACTTTCTTCATTTTCTGCTTGTGATTGGTAGTCTGCTCCCGTGCATAATTTTAACCTTTGACTTTATCAACTTCAGGCTTGAACCTGTCAACAATGTGCACCACTTATCAAATCAAGACATAAATTATGCATCGGAAGAGCAAATCAAATGCGACTTAAGATATTTATATGACACTTTATTGCACCCACAAACCATGGCCGAGTTTAGGTCTCAAGCAACTAGTGATAAAATGATTGATGCAGCCACAAAGATACTTGACTGTAAGCATTTCATCAAAGACTATTCGACTAGCCCCGTTAATCCCTTTGCAATCTACCTTTGGTGCCATGTCGAGCTTTCCGATGAGGCCGATGAATGCCCATCCCCACCACCTGAACTGTTGGTATTCCCACTGGACGCTACTGTATCTGACCTGAAAACAGAAGCTGCCAAGGCTTTTCAGGAAGTGTATGCAATTTTCAAGAGTTTTGAAGTGGAGGAGCTCCTAGGTTTCGACTCTATGGACGACTCCATTACCTTGAAGTTTTTAATTGGTACAAATGGAGTCATGAGGGTCAAAGGGAGATGCTCATCTAAACAAGGTCTCCTCCATTACCGCATGGAGAGAGGGGTGGAGAACTGGGAAGTTGATTGCAGGTGTGGCACAAACGATGATGATGGTGAGAGGATGTTGGCTTGTGATATGTGTGGTGTGTGGCACCACACTAGATGTGCTGGGATCGAAAATGCTGATGCACTACCTTCCAAGTTCCATTGTTTCAGATGCAGCGACCTGTATAGCAAGAGACCAAAGCAATCTGTTAATGAGCGTGGGTCTAGTCAAGTGCCCCTAACTGGCTTTGTTTGTAGAGGTGAGTCAGCTGCTATGGGGAGTGGGTCTAATTTATCTTTAACACTTAGTGTAGGCTGACTGTATTTATGTAAATAAGTCTTTGCTCGGTGATTGTAGATGCTAAACTTTTGTTATGTTATCAAGGGTTTAAAATATCTCTATGAAGGATAAATGTTCTGAATATATGCTCTTTCTTTCCTCCTTGCTAGTAGCATCTTACCTTTACTTTCCTCGTTGCTGAATATATGCACTCTCTTAGTATTATTAACAACTTCCTTGTACACAGTCTGCAATCTGTAAACGCAGTCCACGTTCTTGGCACTAGTTTTACCTTATCCTAAGGCTTAGAGAACATAAAATAGACAAGATAAAACAACACAAATATTAGTAACTTCTCCTAAATCAATATATGTCTAGAATGCAGATCATTTCACCATTTATCAACTAAGCATATGTTTGCATTCTCGATGATGAACCATATTTACCTTCTTACTTGAACAAAGTTCTGTCCGTGGAATGACTTTTCGGTTAATTCCACGGCAAATTGCCTTGGCCGAGACAAGGTCTGTCAAAGTGTGGCCTTCCTCTGGCAAAACAGGATGAACTTGAGACTGGAATGCAAGTGTGTCGTAATTGCCTGCAATTTCAGACTAAACAAATTAGTACTACATATAAGTTTACATAGTAAGTCATTCAGTAATCAACAACCAGCTTGGGACTTGAGAAAGCAACTTCAGAGCGTAAAAAGACTCATAGTAGCCAAGTTGAAATTGAGTAGAGAAGGAGTAACTCACCTCCTCCTGACAAAATATAGTCTCTCGGCTTACATCATGTTGTTACAAGAAAAGAGCAGCTTGTACTGAGGGGCTTCCAAGAAGCTGATTTTCAGAAGTTTAGTCTCTGCACAAGAAAAGAGATGTGACGTCAGCACTTACGAAAGGAGCACCAGATAAAAACTTGTACTTGGAGCAACAAAACAGCACACAATGCACAGAGAGACAGTGAGGTAGAATCATTAACCATCATCAAGAACCTCACATCAACGGTATATCCAAATGATAAGGCGTCAAGAAGGTTGTACGTATTTGCATACATCCTATAATGAGTATGATAGACTACACATCACCATCAACAAAGAGAAATCAAATCTAACCTCCAAGACAACAAAGGGGGATGTTTCCTAAAGGCAATTTCCATCGATACAAAGAATGCCTGAGCCTTCTTGCTACTAGTAGCATCCTGATCCAACTTTGTGAAACGCTAAGAAGCTGGAGTTCATCAAATCAAAAGGTTTTATCAGCACACTTATCCAAAAGCGATATAACAAGCTCTTAGAACGAAAGACAAGATATCAATTCGCTTCGTTCGGAATCATCACACACCTCTTGATGGATCGAAGAAGATCGATTCAAGCATCAAACTGGTTTTCAATTCGGCGAAAATCATCGAATTCGACTGATTTGAATTCACCGCGTCTCCGTTGAGATTGAAAACCTAGCCTCCGATGACCTAAATTCTCTTGACGGCACAACTGAATTAACAAAAACACTGATTCAACGGATTCACAAATAACTTCCTTCCAAAGGTTCTCTTTCTCCAGTTGTTGTATGGCATGTGCAACAATGAAGAAGAAGAGAAGAATCGTGAAGAAGAAGAAGAAGCAAACAGTATCGCTGCCCTGCAACGAGCTTTGAACATTCATTCATTCCTTCTGTACAAGAGACAGTTTCGTATAGGGGAAAGAGTTGAACAGACTTAAACGACACCGTTGAACGTTAGGTTCCAGTTTTACTTTTACATAACCAAATAATTAATGGGCTGAACAATTACGAGGCCCATTAAATATCATTAACGGGCTGAGTGATCAAATATCTCCCTAACCGGAGAATCATCTCCTTCCCGTTTGTAATTTTCCGAGTGAGTAAAGAGGTTTAGGGTTCCAAAGAACACATGGAGTCGAATCGTCGGAGTTCGCCTGGCGGTATGGAGGTTCCAGTCGCAGGCGGCGGAAATGTCGTCAAATGGATCGATATATCAGTCCCTCCTCCTCATCCTTCTCCTTCTACGGAGGACAATGGATATGTTCTCCTTCCTTCGTCGGAAGAAGAAGACTACGCTTCGAGCTGCGTACTCGGCGAACCTCCGATCTCGTTCGTCTGGAGAATCAACAAAACGAGCTCAAACGTTCTCGAGCTTCTTCAGCTCTCTGCTAAATCTGGTTTTCCGTTAACCGGGCTTCGCTTCGTCTTCGCACATACACTCTCTCCTTTCGCTTTTCTATTCGCCGATGAGGTATTGATTGAATCCCTCCTCTCCACTTTTGAATCCTTTTAGTTTATGAAGTTTACGGAATTGAAACTGCAGGGTAATAGTGAGAGTGGTCGTCTCGTCTACTTTCTCTACGCTCTCGCGCCGTCTGGTAGTGTCTACGTCCTTAAACTCGAGAATACGTCGGCCTATAAGTCTGGCTCAGTCTTCCCGCTTGACCATCTGATCCACTTGGATGCTCGACCTCACTTGAACGAAACTCATGTGACCAGCGTGGCTGCTGCTTCCCCTGGCTTCCTTTTCCTTGGGAGGTCTGATGGTTCCCTCTCTTGCTTCCAACCTTCATCAGGTTGATTAACTCTGACAATAGCTTAGTATCTCCCATTTTTTTAGTGTTTATTTAGTTCTCTTATCATTTGCCTTCGTCTATCTATCAGGTTTCCACCAGGAGCTGCGTGATGATACAGGACTTGGTCGTCTTTGGGGTTTTGTAAGGCACGTTATTGTAGTACCGTTTATTAGAAAAACAAATGTCTTTTACTTGTATATACTTAGAAGAAGAACGAAACAAAGCTAATGGAGTGATATATGATGCGCAATGTAGGGGGACAGTTCTTGCAGCTGTGCAAGATTTATTTATATCTGAAGTTTATGGAAGAAATTTGATATGCGTTCTTCATGCCGACGGGGCGTTACGTGTGTGGGACATTTTGAGCTGTAGCAGGGTTTTGTGTCAGAGTATAGCTGCTAAAAACGTTGAGGGTAATATTCTGCTACTTCTATCGGTGGCCATTAATTTATTTTGTTTGATTATCTTTTACCTCTGTTTGGACTTATTCATTGCTTCTTTCACTAGGGGTTATGTGTCTGAGGTTATGGTTGGGCAAAGCGGATTACGATTCTGGCATCATTCCTTTAGCTGTCTTATATAGAAATACTATGGTAAGCTTTTACGACACGCATTTGAAATTCTTTACGACTGACTGGAGTGGGACGTATGTAGTTCGTTTTCCATTGCATTCTCTGAAGTGATAACCCTTTTCCAATTTTTAAAGGGAGTCAGCGTGGACGTGATCACTGTATATGGCCTGCAGTTTAGTTCTGGTNCTTCTTCAGCTCTCTGCTAAATCTGGTTTTCCGTTAACCGGGCTTCGCTTCGTCTTCGCACACACCCTCTCTCCTTTCGCTTTTCTATTCGCCGAAGAGGTATAGATTGAATCCCTCTTTTTCTCCAGTTTTGAATCCTTTTAGTTTTTTGTTGAAATTGAAGTTTATGGAATTGAAACTGCAGGGTAGTAGTAGTGAGAGTGGTCGTCTCGTCTACTTTCTCTACGCTCTCGCGCCTTCTGGTGTTGTCTACGTCCTTAAACTCGAGAACACTTCGGCCTTTAAGTCTGGCTCAGTCTTCCCGCTTGACCGTCTGATCCACTTGGATGCTCGACCTCACTTGAACGAAACTCATGTGACCAGTGTGGCTGCTGCTTCCCCTGGCTTCCTTTTCTTTGGGAGGTCTGATGGTTCCCTCTCTTGCTTCCAACCTGCATCAGGTTGATTAACTCCGACAATAGCTTAGTATCTCCGATTTTTTATATGTTTCTTTAGTTTCTCTTATCATTTGCCTTCGTCTCTCTATCAGGTTTCCACCAGGAGCTGCGTGATGATACAGGACTTGGTCGTCTTTGGGGGTTTGTAAGGCACGTTATTGTAGTACCGTTTATTAGAAAACTAATGTCTTTTACTTTGTATATACTTGGAAGAACGAAACAAAGCTAATGGAGTGATATATGCTGCGTAATGTAGGGGGACAGTTCTTGCAGCTGTGCAAGATTTATTTATATCTGAAGTTTATGGAAGAAATTTGATATGCGTGCTTCATGCCGACGGGGCGTTACGTGTGTGGGACATTTTAACCTGTAGCAGGGTTTTGTGTCAGAGTATAGCTGCTAAAAACGTTGAGGGTAATATCTGTTACTTCTATCGCCACTAGTTTCTTTTTGTTTGATTATCTTTCAATCTCTATTTTGACTTATTAATGCTTCTTTCACTAGGGGTTATGTGTCTGAGGTTATGGTTGGGCAAAGCGGATTATGATTCTGGCATCATTCCTTTAGCTGTCTTGTATAGAAATACTATGGTAAGCTTTTACTACATGCATTTCAAGTTCTTTACGACTGACTGGAATGGGACATATGTAGTTCGTTTTCTATTGCACCCTCTGAAGTGATAACCGTTTTCCAATTTTTGAAGGGAGTCAGCGTGGACGTGATCACTGTATATGGCCTGCAGTTTAGTTCTGGTGAGGGGATATCCTTGTCTCTGGATTCTGGACTACAGAATATTTCACTAGAAGGGGTATGTTTTTTTGGTTGTGACACATGCTATTCTCTGTTTTTCTTTTGCTCACAACTATTTTGAATTTGCATCTTCCTTCTATTTCGCAGGGGGAACTGCGGGATGTCAGATTTACTTCCGACAAGATCTGGACTCTGAAAGCCGATGAATTGACATCTCACATGTTGTACCAGAAATCTAGCACCATGTAAGTTCGAGATGACTTAGTTTCTGCTGATTTGTTTGAATCTTTATACTCCACGTAAAAATTGCATTTGGGAGGTTTTGTATATATGTGCATGTCTTTTTTTTCTCGTCCTCTTGTATTGGAACCTTTACTATTTTGGAAACATTAATGCAACATATATAGTAGGCGAATTTACAACTCCTGGTGATGGAATCATCTTGAAAAAGTGCAGAACTCTTGGCGAAGCCCTTCCCAAAGGTTTCACTTCTGAGATTTGTTTATCAAAACAGTAGGTTAAGCTATAAAGAGTGTTTGAACAAAAAAAAANCGAGATGACTTAGTTTCTGCTGATTTGTTTGAATCTTTATACTCCACGTAAAAATTGCATTTAGGAGGTTATGTATATATGTGCATGTCTTTTTTTTTTCTCGTCCTCTTGTATTGGAACCTTTAATATTTGGAAACATTAATGCAACATATATCGTAGGCGAATTTACAACTCCTTGTGATGGAATCATCTTGAAAAAGTGCAGAACTCTAGGCGAAGCCCTTCCCAGAGGTTTCACTTCTGAGATTTGTTTATCAAAACAGTAGGTTAAGCTATAAAGAGTGTTTGAACAAGAAAAAACTAGAAAGAGTGTTAGCATCTAAGCTGTTGAGGGAAATTCTACTCTGGTGTATCTTTATAGCTGTGCTAATTACTTCTGCCGACATTCTTGTGTTCACTGTTTTGATTTTTGTTTCTTGATGGGAATAATACTCTATTTTAAATTGTTTTCCTTGACCCAGGGAAGCACGGTCTTACACTCTACAGGAGGAGTACATTTCTGAACAGTTATTTCTGAGTGCTGGGAGCTCTTCGCATGACCTTCTTTTGACTTCGCACTCACTATTTTCATCCGCAAAGGTTTTTACTCTAAAACATAGCTTTCGTTTTACTGGAAAAACAAGTTACACTCAATCTGCTTCTCCTTTTATGCATGTTATGCTGTAAAACAAATGTTTATTGTATTGGTCTATCTTAACCTTTGTTGCATTTTACAGGATCAAATTATGGGATTCATTTCATCAATCTTCTTACGTAGGCTTCTTTGTCCTGGAGTTTTTCACAATGTTGCCTTGCGTCTAACTTTACGGGACCACAACAAACACTGGACTGAATCTGAATTTCAATCCTTAAGTCTTGATGAGCTTAAAAGCGAGATTCTTCTACTAATTGAGCAAGAGGTTTGATTATTGCACAGTTCTAGAATACCTTGTAGATACAATGCATTAGACTGCTCGTTGGCATAACTCTGGGTCATTCAAGCTAAATTTGCCTCTGCTTATGTCAGGTTACTGGTGAGACTTCTATTTCAGTTTTTCACTGGTGGGAAAACTTTTGTTCGAGCTATCTTGATCACTGGTGCAACAATAATGAACCTTGCACGTTACTGGTTCAGTCAGATGTTATTGGTTTAGTTAGGAACAATTCTGTATCACTGTTCTTTAAGTTAGAGAACGTTGAGCACAGCCTTGGAGGTATGTAAAGGATTCTTAATTTCCTTGTACTGCTTATAATCACTTAATATTAAATACGGTGTCTGTCTGTTGATAGGATCTTCTTCCGAACACAACAACCTGACAAGCTTAGGCTTGGGGATGTCTATCAGTGAGCATGAGATTCTGTTGGAGATACTAAGATGTACATTGAAGATCAATAAGCAGTGGGGTGCTGCTCCTTATGCCATGTATTATGAATCGGTTACTGGAAGAACAGTTATCTCATCTGAGGAAATTGTTCCTCGCTTAGTTAACATCCTTGAGTCGGGATATGCCATGTCCATAGGTCAGCGTATTTGGTCGGATCTTGGGTCTGATAGAGCATTGGACAAAGAGCTAGAAGCTCATAAAAATCTTAGAACATTCTCCATTGATATGTTATTGTCCCTCTCTGCTCTATGTCAAAGGGCTGGATCTTGGGAAAAGGTTTTTACTATCATGGAGCACTATTTGCAGTATCTGGTCCCTAAGAAAGTTATGCATAACAATGATGGTGAGACATTATCTGATATATGTAGTTCTATCCTCGTTCAAGCCACTTCTCAGTTTGCAAAGGTTATGTTTGAGTCTGCCTTTGACATCTTCCTACTCGTCAACTATCTGCTTAACATCTCTGGGCAGGTCAGTTTCCACTGTCACTTATTATTGTCTTTATAGTTTATATTTCGACACTAATCTCACTTACTCTACTACTTGCAACTTTTTTTCTATATTTTATACGCAGTCATCCATTCTTTTTCCTCTTTTTTTCTTTGGCTTTCTATTTGGGCAGGTAAATATGTCACAGCAGGACATATGTAAGCTACGGCTTGAATTGCTTCCGATGATCCAAGATATTGTCTCAGAGTGGCTCATCATTCTTTTCTTTGTTACCACGCCGGCTCAGTTGACTTCAATGGAAGA
>OVBX01003090.1:0-17923 GCA_900406325.1 Erucastrum elatum | reverse complement strand
ACAATCCGAGTTCAGTTAACTGATGGGCCTTGTGATGAATACCGGATTCATCTCCAACAGTGGAGAAGATGGTGGAGTTATGGTACGAGCACTAGACGGCGAGTTGATAAGGCCAAGCCACTTAATTCTTGACGAGAAGCTTGAAGCCAACAAGTTCAATTGTAAGAAAAGATCAGAGCGTTATCTGTGAAGTCGAGCTCGGGCTCTTTGGTTTTGATGGAGTGACGTCGCCACTGATGGAGCATAGGAGGAAGAGCTTCCTTGTTGGCAGCGTCTCACTGATCACTACCTCGAAAAACAGAGCTCGGGATGGAACTTAAAGACGCCATTGTTCTTAGCAACCGTTGGGGAAGCGCCATTGTTGAATGAGTTCGTTGTTCTTGAGAACAATTCTCCGAGATCAAATCGTGATGTTAAAGATCGTTGAGATAAAGACTCGAGCTTTGCCAAAGCCAAACTCCTGTCGAAGTGATTGCAGACGCGGAATAGACGGCAAGATTCGAAAGTTTCGAACTTTGGTTGGTCTTTGCTGATATCAACAGCAGAGCTTTGTGATAAAGTTTTGAATTTTCTCTTCCGCTCTGACAAGAGCTCTGATAACGCACTCTGATGAAGATGAGATGTCGAGACAGATTTGTAACCTGAGAACGACAACGTCTCTTTGAAGATCTCTGGTCTGGAGCTGCTGAACTGACCCACTCACCGCCTTCATCTCCTCCGATTTCACTCCACCGAGAATCAAAACAGCAGTAGGAGTCCACCGAGCCGAATCTCTGAAACCACAAGATGGAGGGATAAAGAGAGACAGGAACAGAGCTCGAAAAAGCATCTTCTTGTTCACCGGATTGAGATACTGAGTTCATCGTTCTTGAGAGCTACCCAGTTCATCGCAACATGTGTGGGAAAATCATGTTTCACACTCTGGAGAGAAACTCGAGCAGTCCCGGAAGAGCAGTCCTAGAAGCTTCACCGGCGGACAGAGACTGAAGCATCATGAGATAGCCATTGCCACCGAGAATAAGTACTGAGCTTTTCTGCAATCTCTATGAGCCGAAGGACGAGATGGCGACCTTGTGGGAAGGTGATTACGAGATTTGGTGGGCTCAACTTGGGCTTCTTTCCTCAAAAGTTATCATCTTTAAGCCCAAATCACCAAGCTTATTGTGGGTGGCAATGGAATGGAACTTGACGACGGTTGTGAGAAGCAACGACTGCAAAGACTTTCACGAGAAAGCTTTTCTTTTATTTTGAAACCATCTAGGATTTTCCAAACCTTGATTTCATTTGATGATTGTTCTCCTTGCCCCCTCCTTCTAGCGCCAACTGTTTGATCCAAAATAGTGTATTTGTTGGAATCATAACAATAAAGAATCTAAGAATTAGATTCTTGTATTCTTGAGGCTTTAGGAGAAATCAACAATGAAGTTCGGATCAAATGCTAGAATAGGACACTTGAGGTCCAAAAAATCTACATTAGGACAATTTTTTATTTATTTATTTTGCATTTAAATTTAAATAGATATCTAAGTAAAATAACTAAAAAACCAAATAATTTTAACATATTTACTAACCTATGCCACTACTACCTGATCCAGAATCTGACTTACTCGAAATCCGATCCAAATAACCCTAAATCTTCTTCTTCTTCTTCTTCTCTCTCTTTCTTCTCTTCATAACTAGGACTTATTCTTTAAAGCAAATCAAAAAATTTCTTCAGCTATTCGATAATTTTTTCTTTCTTATCCCAAAATCGATCAATCTAATATCATATTTAATTAATTATAACTTACCCAGAATCAAATTTCATCATTTACGTACTAGATTCAAGATTAAAAAAAAACGCGGAGTATTACTAGTACAACTAGTACAACTCGTATTAGTACAACTAGTACAACTAAAACAAATATAATTAGTACAACTAAATTGAGTATAACCAATATAACTAGTATAACTTTGCAATTAACATGGTGATATTTGATTTTGTTCTCGGCAAATTAATGATGCTATAGAAGATGATGATGCATGACAGTGAAAATGTTAGTATAATCCTCATGCCAATATGTGTCAAAATATGTTAGTAGTGTGTTTTCTATAATATTTAATTTGGATAATGATCTTGTTTTACTAGTTAGACTAGTCGTATTATTTAAGAAAAAAAAATCCATTTTCTTTTTTAATGATTGAGAACGCATTTTCATCAAGGGTAGTATAATCATTCATAATAAATAAAATAACAAGTATTTGTGCCAGTTTTGTAGCTGTATCGGCTGTATATAGTTGTACTAGTTTTTCAGTTGTACCAGCTTGTGCATAGTTGTACTTTGACAGTGAAATCGTAAAATATTAGTTGTACTGCATAATAAATACAATTACATCAGTTGTACCACTTATTTATGTTTATATATCTTTGCCCGGTTACAATGAAATCACTAAATTTGTAAAACTACATTTCATGTATGTTTTTCGAAAATTAAGTGGACAAACAAGTTAACAAACCTTAAACATATAAGGTATATCATGTTAGTTTGTGGAGTTCTGTAATAATTTAAAAAAAAAAAATTCAAAACTTGTAATAAATCAAGAGAAACTTATGAGTACATACAGATTGAGATATTTGATTTTTTTTTCCCATATTGAATACCAAATTTGGTTTTGTCAAATTTATGAAATGTAAAGTTGTACTAGTTATACTAGTAATATCCGTTTAATAGAGTGAATTAAATTCCCATGGGACCCAGTTGAGAGAGAAAGAGGTGGAAAGTTAAATCCAATGGCCAAGATTAGAACAAAATCATAAAATCCGACGGCTAAGAGATAAGATTCATTAATGGTATTATTGTAAATACCTCATCTTTAACATCCGACGGCTCATATTAAATTCTGAAAGATTCTGATCTAATGGTTCATATTCAACCATCATTAAGGTTAAAATCGTAATTTACTTAATCTGTCCCATGACAGATTAATTTAGGTGGTTGCAGATTATTTTTTAAGCATTTGTCCCATAAGAGATTAAAGTCCATGAAGTTCATTACAAAAATGATTACAAGTGTAAAGTGAACTTTAGAATGTACAAGATCTCTATGAAAATATGTTCTTCGATATAAGAAGAAGAGAAGATCCTTCCTAATAAGGAAGTAGTTCTTTATTTATAGAAGAAAGATGCCTAGGGCTTCCTAACAATATGGGCTTATTCATTGTCTAATGGGCCTTGTTGAAGGGTGTCAAACCCATACCCAACATTGACGTAACAAGATCCATACTTTTCCATATTGACCATAGTACCTTTAGTTTCTTCTTGAACAAGAAAGATCCGAAATATATGCTAGTCCGAACTCTCGTACATCCTATTGTTCATAACCTTGGTGAAGTCATAAAGTGTAGAATGTAAGCCTTTTGATCTCCGTGTACTCTCCCCACCATAACTCTTCAGTACAACATTCTTCATCAGCAGGCTTGACCATAACGCTTGTACTCCCCATTGATCATAAACTCGGTGAAGACAGAAGATGAGCCTTCGATCTCCTTGTACTCTCTCCACCACTTCATGAAACTGCTTCCCTCCAAGAAAATCTCCGGCGAAACCTCACGCTTTTCTTTCATCTCCCACACCTTTTTGTCAAACTTAATGAGTTCTTCCAGCAACACCTCTCTCCCCATCGCTTTGTTTACAAGCAAAGCATTGTTTACAAGCGCGTCCTCCACGTCAGCCCAGAAACAAGAATCAAATGTCAAAAGATCACTGAGGTCCCTCCTTTCCAATCTAACCGGCTTAATATCTAATGCGTTAAACCATTTCTCGAGCATAACATAGTCGCGAAACCTTGTGTTTCGAACCGATCGATAGTCTTTCCCACCGCCCCGGTAATATTCAGCAATGTCAAGCGGCTCGGCCATTCGTCTGTAGTTGTTGCCGGCGAAGAGGGACCGGGTCTTGAGAACTGACTTCTCGCTCTGAGGCATCTTCTCCACTTCTTCAACCAACTGTTTCCAGTAAGCGTTTAGCTCTGTCCTGAGAACCTCGAAAGGAAAATCGTTCTGAGTCTTGAACTGATCGTAGTAACCTCTGTTCTCCTTCTTGCTTTTCTTTTTGTACCACTCTAAATATATCATCGATATCTTCATGAGGTTTAGCTTCGTAAGCGGATCATAACGCAGCTTCCTTTTCTCAGCACGGTCCTCCATTTGCTTGATAACCCCATCATCAATCACCAATCTTGGATCCACCGCTGACGGTTGAGCCAGACGATCAAGAACTTGGCCGTAGTCTCTCCAGCCTAGTAAATCCCCATCATCAGCACTGCTTAGCAACTCAGTGACCGTCTCAGGGTCGTCGATACAAATGTACTGGGAGCCCTTACAAATGAAGAACGTTCCAAAAGGTTTGAAACCTTGCATTAGGAGAGTCTGTGCCGTATCAGCCACGTGAAGGAAACATGAGTTCCTCAAGGAGTTCTCAAGGATCTGCTGCAGCTTAGCGTCACCAATTAAAGGCGAGCCAAATGTGATGCACAAGGGACGTCTTTGTTTTGGGTCGATTGTCTCTAAAAGCCATAGTGTAAAGAGAGAAGCGACCGATCCTCCTAACGCAGCTCCGGTTATGATCACAGGTTTCTTGGACTTTAGCAACTGCAGAACAACAAATATGATGATGTAGAATTAGAGTGTAATAGTTGTGTTGTGCATTAATGAATTACATAGAGATGTATAGACAAGATTTAAATATGTCTCAACTAAAAATAGAAATGATCTAACAGGATAGGATTTATGATATTTCGGGTTATTTTCGGTTTGAGCTTCCTATACTTCATGGATCTCACTTTATTATCGGACTTTAACACTACCAAAATAGATAGTTAAAAAAACCACATCGTGTCTTCAATATATATATAACTTTTAAACATAGGTTTTACTTTCAAGAATTTGAATTAGTCTTTTTTTTCTTTGCAAACTGGTTTTCATATAAAGTTGTTTGACTTGTTAATAAATAAGTCAAAAGAGAGTAGAATTGGATACCTCTGACTTGAGGTGAACGAGATCGTTTTTGGCAGAGTCAAAGAGCTGAAAAGCCGGTGTGTGAAGGGAGAATGAGGGGATGTTCTCAAGGGGGGCCTTCTCAAGGCATAGAAAATGAAATGGATTCTGATCTGGTGCCCCGGAGAGAGGAGTGAGAGCAGAAACGAAAGGATAGCTCGTGCGGATCGGCGGTGCGACGAAAACCACAACTGTGTACCTCGCTTCTTCGTAAGTCCAGAATATTCGATGTGAACCTTGATTACGACTGATTGATTCATATTTCTCATGGATTCTACGCCATGACTTCTGTAAGAGACCGGAGTTAAGCATAAGCTTCCCAGGCTCTAAATATTTTCTAATGGAAAAAAGAAAGTTGACGAGAATTTAGTTAACTGGTTTAAATAACAAGATTTCAAGAAAACAACATCTATGTTCTAAAAAAAAATATTGAGCTCTGGATAAACACATTAGTCTTGCCACCAAAATGTAAGTAATTATCACGTTTAGATTATTTAAGATCTGCTTATTATATAGATATCATGAACGAGCCTTGAGTTGAGCAGCAATGAGTTACTAAAATAAGGAAAGAGAAATGAGTATCAGTGATACTTACAGTGAAAAAGAATCCATGGCTTGAGGTGTTCTGTAGAGAAGAGAGTTATCAAGAGATGGCTGGATATTATTGGAAGAAGACAGGCGATGTTGAAAATGAGAGCACTCATTGTTTCACTAAGAAGAGAACCCACATAAATAGCTAAATTATTCAGAAAACAAAAGAAAGAAATAGAATTATTTTCTTACCTTTCGGCAAAAGCCTTAAGAAAACAAGACTCGTTTCGTACACGTTTTCGATACAATATCTTCCGTTGACGTTGACGCAAGCGCAATAATCGGTGGTAATAATAATATACGGTCACACATTTTCATTTCAATACAGTTTCATGGTGGTGAGGATGGTGACAATGTCAATACTGATTAACTGAGTTTTTTTTTTTTTTTGAGCAACAACAAACTTAAATTCATAAGCTTAAACAGAGTTTTGGTCCAACATACATGGGTTTAAAAAACAGGTTTGGCAAGCCCATCAGCAATCTCATTTGTGGCCCTTGGAATAAAAATAAAACGACAACGCATAAAGGAAGAAAAAAAGGAGAAAGCAATCTCGTCGATATCTGATAAAACTCCGTAGAGCTCCGTCGTGTGTCGTGTGTCGTCGAGAGTTGATCGCTTGAGTAAGCACTTGAGAATTTGTTCTGATACAGATGTGAGAGAAGTTGTGGGAGGCTGCTTTGAGCAGTGCTTCCCTAATTGCCAGGGCTTCACCCATACACAGAGACGATATTTGGAGTTGCTTGATCGATCCATGGAAGAGCTCTTCCGAGTCGGCGTTCGCGAACACCCAAGCCAATCCCGCTTCCTTCGATGCATGGTTCCAAGAGGCATCCGTGTTGCAGAAGATCTCCTGCGGGTTAGGGTTCGGTGGAGGGCATAGTTGGGGAGGAGAATTAGTCGGCATCAGTTTCTCAGGCTGCGCAGTCACCCATTCCTTGAGGGCTAGTAGTGCTCTCAATGAGGTCTCCTGTAGCGATTGTGTTCGGTTCTCAAAGAGTAATTGGTTTACGGCTGTCCATAGGAACCAACAGAGCCAGGGGAACACATTCTCTTTGATGCCGAACGGTGGTAGGGAGTTCTTTTTCCATGACTCCTCAAGCTTTTCAAGGAAAGATGGATTGCGTTGTAGATCAATTGTGTGTTCCTAAGGAGAGAGTCTCCAGACTTCGCAAGCATAAGGACAGAAGAAGAGGATGTGGTCTAGTGTCTCCGGGTCTCCACATCGTTTGCACAAAGTATTTGTGATTAACTGAGTTTACTTTTAAGTTTTGAACCATTCAATCATTTGATAATTAATGGATCTCTTATCTTTCAAGACCTTCCCGTCTGATCTTCTAAACATATAGGCCCTAACAAAGCCCAACACCAACCATATTTCGGCTCTAGCCTCCAGTACATTGTATTGGGAATCTCGGACATATTCACGGTTGTTCGAATGCAATAGTTCTTCTACCGCAAGGTTCCCGTTAGAATGTGGACACTGGGACTTGCTTTGTACAAGTGTTTTCGGCGTGGGGAGTTTCGTTGGCGCTGCGATCATCAAGAGTTACATGAGATCAAGGAGTGGAAAACATAACTGGTTTGCATATGATATGTCGGATGTTATGTTCGTGAAGTAAAACTAATTGGTAATAGATGAATTCAACTTATAATGTGAGACTTTGTTCCTTGCATTGAAAGCTCAACTTGATAACTTTTGTTCACCATAACTTTTATCCACCATGTTTTTTATTCACCATAACTTTTGTTTCTTTTTGAACAAGAAAGTTCTAAAAATATATGTTGGTCCGAAAACAAAACAGCAGTTGATAATAGCGGTTAAAAACTACACAATTCTTCATCAGCAGACTTGACCATAACTCTCGTACATCCTAGTGTTCATAAACTCGGTGAAGCCAGAACGTAAAGAATTAAAACATTTGATCTCCTTGTACGCTCTCCACCACTTCATGAAACTACTTCCCTCCAAGAATATCTCCGGCGAAACCTCACGTTTTCTGATCATCTCCCACACGTACTCCTCAAACCTCACGAGTTTCTCCAACAACACCTCTCTCCCCACCACTTGTGTTTTCAAATCATTGATTACAACCATAGCTTCCTCAACTTCAGACCAGAAACAAGAATCAAACGTCAAAAGATCACTCAAATCTCTCCTCTCGCATCTAACCGGTTCTAGCCCTTCAGCCTTAAACCATTTCTCAAGAACATCATAGTGTCGCGACCTTCCAGAGGCTCTATACCCTGTCCGACCACTTAGGTAATACTCAGCTATGTCTAGCGGCTCGACCATACGTTTGTAATTGTTCCCAGAGTAGAGAGACCTGGTCTTGAGAAGCGCTTTTCGACTCTGAGGCTTCTTCTCCACTTCTTCAACCAATGATATCCAGTAATCGTTTAGCTCTCTTTTGCGCTTCTCGATATCCATATCAAACGGTGAAACGGGACACGCCAGGTGTGCCTTGAACCGATCATAATAACCTGTTTTTTCCATCTTGCTTTTCTTTTTATACCACTCTAAAAATATCATTGATATTTTAATGTCGTTTAGCTTCTTAAGCTGATCAAAACGCTGCTTCTTGCTCGCAGCACGTTCCGCCATGCGGTTGATAACGTCTTCATCGATCGCAAATTTTGAATCTCTCGCCTCCTGTTGAGCTAGACGGTCAAGAACTCGTCCGTAGTCTATCCAGCTCAGTATATCCGTATAAGCACTCCTTAGCAACTCCGTGACGGCATCAGGGTCGTCGATGCAAATGTATTCGGACTCGAAACAAATCAAGAACGTTCCAAAAGGCTTGAAACCTTGCCTTATGGGAGTTTGTGTAGCGTCAGCCACGTGGAGGAAACATGAACTTCTCAAGGAGTTCTCGAGAATTTGTTGTAGAGAAGCGTCTCCGATTAAAGGCGAGCCAAACGTGATGCACAAGGGACGTTTTAGCTTTGGCTCGATTGATTCTAGAAGCCATAGCGTAAAGAGGGATGCGACAGATCCCCCTAACGCAGTTCCGGTTATGATGACACGTTTCTTGGACTTGAGCAAACCGAGCAACTGCAAAACAACAAGTATGACTTCTTGGACTCCACCTTTTCAGTATGCAATGATGTTTTAAAGAATTTTAATTGTTTCATAATTAATATAAAATTGTTTTAACATATATGATTTTAAATTTATTAAAACATGTTTAACAAATTGTATTTTTATTTTTTTATTTAACTAAATCAATTAATTTAAATTGCTTATTCGTAGTAATATTTTTAAGAAAATGAAGATTTTATATGCGTCGAATTAAAACATCATGAAACAGAATGAGGTATGGACTTTCTTTGCTTTTAAAACTGTTTCATAAATATTTGTTGACTTGTTAACAAATACTCAAGAGAGTATAGTGGAATTGAAAGCTACCTGTGATTTGAGCTGAATGAGATTTTTCTTGTGGGCAGAGTCAAAAAGCTGATAAGCAGGTGTGTGAAGGGAGAATGAGGAGATCTTCTCAGAACATAGAAAATGAAACGGATTCTGATCTTGTGGCCCGGAAAGAAGAATGGAATCAGGATAATCTAAAGGGTAACTCTCTGCTACAAAAACCACGGTTGTGTATTCCAGTTTTTGGTAAATCTTGATTTTCATATCTGAATCTGGATCTCGTTGGGCTGATTCATGTGCATCAGTTATCATACTCCATGAGTTGTGTAAGAGACCGGAGTTCAACACAAGCTTCCCTAGCTCCAAACATTTTCTAAAAAACTTTGGATTTAGTCAAACCTCCAAAGAACAAGATTTACATTAAAAGAGTCAAAAGACTATAAAATTACCATTGAGCGCAAGCCGTTGAGAAACTGATTAACTAAAAGAAAAAAACGGAGTATTTGTACAACTTACAGTGAAGAAAAATCCATGGCTTGAACTGGAAATGTTCTATAGATCGAAGAAAGTTGCAAAGAGAGGATTGTATTATAGAAAGTAGACCAGTGATTGACATTTAACAATAAGATGAGTGGAGTTGATTATTCCTCTTCTCTCTTTTCCGCGAAAAATCACAAAGAAGCCGAGATTCGTTCAGCATATGATTACGAGGGACGATATCTTCTCGTTGACGTTGACACAAGTGTATATATTATAATCACATTTGCATTTTAATATAGTAGCATGGCAGTACCGACTACCGATACTGGTCGACGATTTGTTTAGTATTGTTGACTCTCATCATTCACGTAGACAACAGATACACACAAGACGTGCCACCAGTTTTCCTCTCACAGACGTGAGTTTATTTTAGAACTATTGGACCATTTAATCATTTGATAAGCCATTGAACCATCTTTCATCTTAAAGACCTTCCCGGCTGATCTTTTATATAGACCCAATAAAGCTTAATACTCGTATGTTCCGGACGTATCAATAATATTCTGCATAAGCAATAATTACGCATGACATTGACATATCCTCCGTTATTTGTCATAGTAAATGATATAGTTTCATATTACTAAACCAAAAAAAGGACAAATAAAACGCATTGCAAACTTGCATGAAAACATCATTTTTCCTCTAACATCATCATTTCACATTAACCATCGTTTATAAAAAGGTTTTTAAGGACACTTCGGTCTGCCACCACGTGTCTTCATGTTGACGTAACAAGATCCACACTTTTCCTTATTGCCGTACGTGCCAGGAGGAACGCACTTGCAGCGGTAGCAGCACGTGACGCACGCTCTCATACATACGTTCTTCCTCGAGTGTTGGCCGCATCGAGTCCCACATAAAGACACGCAATCTATACCGTCCAAAAAAGTAGTCCAGTGTTACATTTTCTTAATCAACGATCATTAAATCATTACAATGTTAATAAGAAAAATATTATTAGCTGAACTTACCTATTCGAGGGCTCACAGGAGGCGATGTCGGAGGTTTAGCCGGTGGCTTAACCGGAGGTGATGGAATTGGGTTGACAGGTGGTTTGGATGGTTGTGGTGTAGTAACCGGTGGTGCCTTATATGGAGGTATTGGGGTTGGTTTAACCGGCGCAGTAGGTGGTTTGACTGGTGGTATCGCTGGTGGATTAGCCGGTGGCGTTGGGGGTTTGTACGTAGGTGGTTTAACCGACGGTGGTTTGACCGGTGGTGTTGTTGGTGGTTTGACCGTTGGCGTTGGGGGTTTGTAAGTAGGTGGTGGTTTAACTGGTGGTGTCGTTGGTGGCTTAACCGGTGGCGTTGGGGGTTTGTACGTAGGTGGTTGAACCGGCGGTGGTTTGACCGGTGTTGTTGTGGGTGGCTTAACTGTTGGAGGTTTGTACGTGGGTGGTTTAACCGGTGGTGATGTGGGTGGTTTAACCGAAGGGGTTGGGTATGATTTAACCGGTGGTTTTGTTGGTGAAATCGGAGTGGTTGGAGGTTTGGCTGGTGGTGTAATGGCGGGTGGTTTAATCGGAGTAGTAGGCAGTGAGGGTGGCTTGTATGACTGAGACGGTGGTTTGATTGCTGGGGACGTCGGTGACGTTGGTAAAGAAACCTGTCAATTGCATTGGAATACCAAGTTAAACAGTATTGTAAGCCAACCTTTTAGTAAAAAAAAAAAAAAAAAACAGTATTGTAAGCCTAATCAATACTTAGAATATATTTGTAGAAAAGTAGTTTTTACTTTTATTACGTAATAAATAGTAATATTAGCCTAATCAATACTTAAAATATATACATTTAAATAGTTAGAGCAGAAATAAGAAATTTAGAAACATACTAATGCCATGGATTCCTCATGTGAAGCAGCAAAGACAACCTGCACAACCAAAATATAGTTAGCTGAAATGTACAAACACATAATGCGCTTAAATATAATACTGTTTCTAGTCTTTCACACACTTAACAGAACTGAAAACATTATTTCAAAAAAAATCACTAATAACTTACATTGGTGACTTGAAGAAAGATGAAGGCTGAAAGAAGCAAGAGAGACATTTTGTGAGAGATGAGGAAGTGAACTCTCATGTGGAAGACCGATGGCCTTTTGTGCTATAAATAGAAGTTCCTTTATTAAAATAAATATTAATTCATGCTATTATCCATAGAATACACAGAAATAATTTTTAATGCATAGTAAGTGTTAGGTCGAGAGTAGTTATTATATGCATGCCAGCTTTGAACTTTCACTGCATCATTTCTCAAAGCCCGAGGAACATATCAGATTCCCAAAATGGGTTTTGTAGATAATACTACATGAAAAGGATAATACATGAACTTTCCATTTTATTACACCAACTTGGAATACTTTTATCAACACAAATAATTAATTTAACTCTATGGACTGTGGTGAAAATATTGGGATATGTTTGCATACCCCAAGAAACCAGTGTATGGCAATTTGACATTAATAAACTAGTTGTTAGGATGTACAGTAAATTAAAATTATACAGTAAATAGCATTCGATTAGCCCATAAAGCTGTGTCGCTTATATTATTGCACCAGTGAAAAAACGTTTGTCGTTTTATGTAGCTTTGCTAACATGCAGTAGTGATGATTTGAAATATCTGCGGTCTATTATATGCTTTTACATGTTCTTACAAAAAAATCTTAAAGTGTTATCTAATCAAAGATGAACAAGAGCACATGGATCATTTACATTGTTTCGATGATTTTTTTCTAATATATCGGAAACAAGGGAACAGTTAATTGTAGCTAAGTCGACACGCGTTAAGATTTTATCATTATAGGTCTCGTGCGTGATTAAAAAGAAAAAAAAAATCACGAATGAATGTTTTCTTCTTCTTAATTATACCTTTTAAAACTGTTATTGTACGTGATAAAATAGATTACACGACATCATAACTACAAAAATGCAAGTACAACTAATAGAAAAGAAAAAGATTTTAAGCAATAAAAAAAGATACAGAAATGTATCATTACTAGAGATGCAGGTACAACAATGTTTGAGCTGTGATTCACTATAAATTTCACTATATACACACTGACACACAACCACATGCATTGTTCAAAGCATGGAACCCAATAGTCTATAAAATTCTCAACCTCCATGCTTTGTGGGAACCCATTATGACCTATGAATAATTATTTTTCTTGGTTTTATATTTCTTCTTTTAAGCAACGAAAATATTAAATTCCACTTTTTGTAATCTACTACGTTGTCTTCTTGCGAGGAACAGATGAAAGAAAGTGATCCTACAATATTGAACATTAATGTGTTGTCTTTAATCACAAAATGAAACAGAGAAAACACGATTCAATTATTAGACAAGAACCTCATCTTCGTCTTCGAAGCTCAGATTCAAAGTCTGTAACTTAAAGCCAGCTCCTTGTATAGTCTCCACCAAGCTTGACGCCACTCCTGTTGCTTGAACTGTTGTTTGCTTTGAAAGCTTCACACACACACACACAAACAACACAAGAAAAGTCAAATGTCTGATCCAAACATCAAGCATAGAGATGTTGTTATGATTATCATCCAGCTATAATAAGTAATAACACGACTGTTCCTTAAAGGCCTTGGCTTTTCAAGGCTCAGGCCCGGTCCAGATTTGTTATGCGGCCCTCAAGACTAATCCCGTGGTTAATCGCTAATATGTAAACAAAATGTGATACTCGACATATCTAATCCATACATATTCATGTGTCAAGAGAATGTTGGATGTGAACATACCTCAACAACGGCAACACCTTCAGAAACTTGAACTTTTAAGTTGGAAACTCCATCTATGTCCTGAAAGAACAAACAACATTTGCTATTGTCTTTCATTCACTATTGTCAATAACCAAACTTCGAGTTAAGGAAGATCTGAAGGGTGTTAAGAGTAAAGTGAACACCGAGACTTCGAGTTCAAACAACTGAGATTAGATTGAATCTAAACAAGTATCCAAAAGTGTTTAATATAATCCAAGAAACTTAAGAGAAACAGATGCAGTCAACAAAGATACTTGTTGAGCTCTAAACAGATTTGCTAGCTCAAGGAAAGATTATTATCTTAAAGCAAAAGTATTACCTGTAAGGCCTTAGTCACATTAGGAATAGCTGCTTCGTTCAAAGTTCCATCAGCCTTCAGAATCAAAAAACAAACCAATGATCAGACTCAGTACGAGGCCACACCTGAACTTGCAAGAGTGTAGTACCTTATAATGATCTTCAAGACAATTCAAAATACCGTTGTTCAATTACAATCGTTCCTATCAATCGAACTAGACTACGGTCTCTACTTAATATTACAAAGCATTCCAGCTTATCAACTCAGTAACATACTCTGAGGATGATAATCAGACAAGGTCACTGGAGTAATTAATGAAACAGAGAGTGAAGTACCTGAAAGAACATGGTGAGCATGTCTGAAGGAGAGACAGGAACAGAGACAGTCTCTTGCTGTTGTTGTTGTTGATCATCATCTGCAATTGCAACGCCTTCTCCTTCTCCTCCTTCTCCAAGGCACGAAAGCTTCGTCAACCCAAGGCGACTCTGTTTTGTAAACGCAGAAAAGCTGCAAACTCTGCTTTCCCCGATGGGTCTGGTTCGAAAGGTGAGGTTTTTCGATAGAGGAAGACGATGGGTCGAAGAAAGGTTAAGACTTTTGGTTGTTGAGAATGAGTGAAAGGTAGAAGATGCTGCAATCGACGCCATTTTTTTGCTTCTACTACCCAATTCTTCACTCGATAAGGTTACTCTGTTTCTCTCGACTCACATTATCCACCCGCGTGTCAAAAGACATAAACACCCTCAAGAAATTCCAAGGCATATTAGTTGGACCTCGAAACGGCATAATTCCATTAAATGGGTCCAATCGTGGGCCATCTGAAGTAAAAGCCCACACAGACACCTCGTCTGGTTAAGACCAACTCATTATAACTGTTAGTAGAGTGGGACATTGTGTTGATTCTGTTGAACAGCTATATCAACTTTATGGTAGGAGGTACAGCGTCTTATGGGGATATACAGTTAGTGTCAATCGTGGCTGAGACATAATTTATACCTATCCATTGCAACACCTTCATCTTTTGGATCAATGGTGGTATGTAAATATTCTCTCCCTGTTTTAGCTATAGCAAAAAGGCCTTTTCAATCTCACCTGATATTTATGTGAATTGATATAGATCATATCGTTATTACTGCGAATAATTCTCATAAACCACACCGCTGTGCAGTGTCTTACTGTGAATTGAAAAATATCATAATTAACGTTATTACTAATGGGTAATGAGCAACATGGTACAAACAGGTTAATATCATAAACCCAAAACAAAACCAGATTATGTTCTAACGGGTATTGAGCAATGTGGTAAAAACAAGTTTGGTTGTCTAGTTCTGCTAGATCTCTAGTTATTGCTTGACAATTTATTAATTAACATCATTTGTCTCTCTACTCTCACATATCTCTTCGAGAAGTGAATTCAGATTCTTCCAAGAAGAACCAGTCCCTTGAACCAAAGCTTCCTTAGCCATTTCTGCATACTCTTTCACATTCTTCCTCGCAGTCTTCCCCATATCTCCCTCCATTAACTCTTTAACCTAAAATGGTACAAATAACAAAAAAAAATTATAAAGACAAGTGTAATCAGTGTCATAATCTAAACAAGTATAATTAGTGCCATAATCTAATATTAAATTCATCGAAAACATTTTTGTATACCTTTCGACTAAGTTCTTCTCTTGTCACTAGCCCTACCCCACTTCCATCTTCAGTTTCGATCCTTACACCAACCTTTAGCTCTTCCACTACCAACTTCTCATTGAGCGGCTGCTCGGCCATCATTGGCCAAGCGAGCATGGGAACACCAGCGCAAATACTCTCTTGCGCCGAGTTCCATCCGCAATGGCTCAAAAACCCTTTGACACTTTCATGTGACAATATCTCCCATTGGTCTACCCAATCTCTCACAATTATCCCATGACCTGTCACGCTCTTTTCGAACCCTGATTCTCCAGTCAATTCTTCCACGTCCATTCTCGTGACCCACAAGAAGTTAACCTTTGCATTAAATCAATCAAGGCCACGTAAGTTGACAAAACAATGTTCTGTCACTCCATACATGCATTAATGAATACTACGGTGACAATTAATGTCAACTACTAGTATGTTTTTAGCATTCTAAAATATTAAATGGTTGATGAAATACTTCACTAGTAAATACTTAGTACAATATATATACTTTTTGTAACCATTAGCTATTCATATTTTGGCATCGACGGTTATATACGTACCTTGGAATCTTCTAACCCTAATGCTATTTCCTTGAGCTGCTCTTTTGAAATCTCCGTTTGCGTTCCAAACGCTACATACAAAACCGGACATTTTTCCTCTCGCTTCCGGTCCAACCAATAAATCCAACTCCGTTTATCACTTTCCGGTTTATGAGGATTTACCAAGCATAATGGTCCGATACACCACGGTTTGGGACCGTCGTTAACACTAAGCCCGTAGTCAACGAACGTAGACTCGAGCTCATAAAAACTGTTAACTATAACCCCACGGCTTTTCTCCCTGGACGCTATTTGATCCATGAACAGCTCGAACTCTGGACCCGTTCTATCCTGGTGGGTAAAAATAGGTGAGAACTCACACCTCTTAACCGATATCCATGGGAAATCCGGTACAGTAACCGGTTCGGTTTCTGATTTAATAATTTCCGGTTTAGTAAAGAGTTGGTGTACGTAAACGGAGTAGAAGAGAGCTGACGCGTAGTTGTTCATGCCGACGAACGCGAGGCTCGGGATACCGAACTTAGCGGCGGAGTCCAGCGTCCACCATAGGAACCCATCGGCGACGATGAAAGAAACTTGTGGAAGATTCTTGAGAGCTTCTTCGAAGAGAGGCTGGATAGACTTCGTTGCGCGCGTGAAGGGCACGAAGAGAGACATGGAAGGGAGCTTGTCGGTGGTCTCGACGCCGGGAGGGACGCCGGCGATGTTTTCCGGGAAAGGGAGGGAGATTATTTTGGTGGAAGATGCGACGTCTGAGAGGAACTTTGAGATGAAATGTTTGTTTTGTGGGGTGGTGAAGACGGTGATGGAAATGTTTGGTTCTTTGCTTTCGTCGGAGGTGGAGTTGACACGGCGGTGACGGAGGAGGAGACGGGCGAATTGGAGGAGAGGGATGGTGTGACCCTTAG
Source organism: Erucastrum elatum (assembly GCA_900406325.1). NCBI lineage: Eukaryota > Viridiplantae > Streptophyta > Magnoliopsida > Brassicales > Brassicaceae > Erucastrum > Erucastrum elatum. The sequence continues at coordinate 1,191 of OVBX01003090.1, read as the reverse complement.
ACATGTAAGGAAAGAGAACCACATGATGAGGTGATGAAACTGCCATAGTTTTTGTTTTCTTTGCGTTGAGTTTCACATGTCTATTTTATAGGCCGACGTTACTATTACTTGATTGTGTTTTTGACTTATTTATGGTTCGAAAAGGTAAATATTAGTGTAGCGGTAGAAAACTTTCTATTATTTTTTTTACTTGAATGTAATTGTTTTTATGGTTCCAACATGTAATTAACAGAAAAAGAGGACATCAAATCATGCTTTCGGTGGAACGGCGCCGGTCCAAGTATATCAAATGCCCCACTCAAAACAAAATCTTTGCTCTGTAAATTTTTTTCTGTGAAAATAAAGAGCAGATTTAGCTGTAATTTTTTGAAAAACGCTTAGCCCCCATACAATATATTAAATGTTGCAGAGTTCTTACAAACAGAAGACCCCGGAACTTCTGAAGTCGATCTCGATTTTTCTCAGAAAATGCCTACAACTCTCTACAATATGATGCGTTCAAGACATGATGTTCGTGATGAACCAACACAACACATACTAAAGGCTGATTTGATTGAAAATATATGGCAAAAATTCGGAACTCTTAAAGACAACTACTGAGCTCGGAAGTTTCATTCGAATAATTCTCGTTTATTTTACTTATCTATCCTTTTTTTAATTTTCTTTTAATGATATGTTTAAAATATTATGTTTAATAATTTTATCAATAAATTTTAAGTTAAAAAAATATTGTTTATTTTTTTTTAAAAAAACCCAAAAATAAGAGCTTTGCAATAGACACATATTTGAGGGTCTCTTAGAGCATCCGCATCGCCAACTTTAACGATGGCTCTTAGACAAAACTAAAAAAAAATATATTAAAAAAAGAAGAAAGCGGAGGACACGCCTCTTGCGTAAAAGCCTGGAAGGCTCGTCTCTTCAAAACACGTGTCGAGGCATCGTTCATCCTCTCCTCTCTCTCCTCTCTTTCCTTCTCTCCCCTCCTCTCTTCCTCCTCTCCTCTCCTCGGCGACGAAATGCGATTTTTCATCTCCTCATCCCCACGATTGTTCATAAAGGTAAGACCTTTGTCTTTGATCTTTTGAATAGGATAAAATCTAAATCTTTTCTCTGTTTAATTTGATAAACTATTGCTCTGTTGAATCAGATAAATAATTGTAAATATTTTAGTCTGTGGTTTGTGATATATGT
>OVBX01003089.1:4030-14476 GCA_900406325.1 Erucastrum elatum | reverse complement strand
ATATATATATATATATATCCAAAAGAATCGCTAAGATTGGTGGAATCAGAATCAATATAATGGGCTGAAGTTCAGGTAATGAACTTACAGAGGATAACACAACAAAGAGAGGATACAACTTTACATGTAATTCCAGGACGATGGTTCTTGGAAAGAGGCCGGAATTTTTTGGGTCAGGAGTGGTATAATACCGTGGAAGATTTTTATGGGTTAATGGGAGCGAGGAATGTTAGAGCTAGTCTCTCTCCCCTCATGCGGAGACAGAGACACTACTTTGGGCTGTGAAATCCTTACGTCAATATTATTGGGAATGTCCTAAAATCATTTGTGCTTAAGTCGAGATTCGACCAATCGTATAATATTAGGTGGTTATAATGTTTTGCTAGAAACCGCTTATAATCTATGAATTGAGAATTCATTGCTAATATTATATGATCCTACAGGGTCACACACCTAAACAAGCTAGATCAATTAATATATTTGGGGTTCAAGAATAATATGATATTATCATATGTTATATGAGATGTAACATATTATAGATATGCATATAATTAATATAAGTACACATGCACGTATGTGAAGAGAATATGGTATTCTCTTTTACTTTGGGCTTAGCCCATAATACATGTGTGTGTACGATTAGGTTAAGTCTATCACATATAATGATATATGATGAGACTTACACGAGAAAGGCGGTCAGATGCCGAACCCTAAATAATCTGAGAGACAAAAGAGTTTGTCAAGCGTAAGAGATTTGATCTCAACGGCACTAGCATCCCGTCTTGATCTAGTTTGTGTGCGTGTGGATACCGGTAGAAGCACAACGTTTGGAGTGCTTTAAATCTCGACTTGGTCCGTTTGTATTTCCGCTGCAAAAGTTCCAGGTATATTCTAGTGCCATGATCTAGATTTATTTCAGTATTGACATGAAATTCTAGGCAAACCGAATTCATAGTTTAGTTTATAAAGTGTTATAAACCCATATGAAATTTCAACAAATATCGGGTCATATTTGGAACGGATTGTTTTTAATTGGTTAAGATGGTTTTGAAACCAAAAGAATGACTATATTTTGCAAATTATTCGGAAGATCTCAAGACCATGAAGAAAAAAAAATATAGCTCAGACATCATCTATTTACCTCGAGCGAAAAACATAAAGGTAGAGCTTGCACGTGGTGCCAAAAAGCAGTTGTGTTTTGTCATTCATATGGATGCGGAGCTACCTACTTGGTTTACAGAGTCTATGTGAATCTGATTATGTTGATGACAAAAAAAATCAGTCGGGAAAATCCCTGCAACACTTGATGGACGACACCTCAATCACGACTTGTAGATCATATGCGGCCTACGAAAAACGGTCAAAAAGAGTTGGAATTGCTTGGATTCTAACAGATTCAGCCGGATCTTACATCAATCAAGGGGCTACAACACATGATCTAGTGAATTTCCCTTTTATCGCTGAGGCGATTGCTCTCCGATCAGGTATTCTCTCTGCAGGAAACCTAGGGCTTTCGAAGCTCTGATATATTTCTGACAACTCATCAAAGCTATAACAACTACATGCAGATCAAATAAATCTTTGGTATCATCAGAGATATCAAGCAAATCTTCTTTATTTTTGTCGAAATATTTCTTCCTCGCTTTTCTAGTTCGATGAACGATTCGTTGGCTAAGTATCTCCAGCTGACTAATTCTTCTACGTCCCACCAAAATTAGCTTTGAAAACTATATAAATCATAATTGGTATTTATATGATTGTAGATAGAAATAAAAGGTAAAATCATTTCCTGAATCCCAACTAATCACATAGCTCACAAAATCTAGAATTGGCTGTAATGGTTTTGCTTGTGCGTATGATTTAAGCTGATGGCTTTAATTCAGACGTTAGGATGAAGTTGGTTTCGTTAGTTAAACTAACTCATACGCCATCTCTATTAGCTGCAGAAGTGTTTTGTCTTCAGTGTTGATGGATCTAATAACTTTGCCATGCAACTTTATGCATAGGAAAGTATTATAACTAAACATATTATCTCTTGAATTTGAAGTAATTAAAAGTATATAAAGGTTGCCGACCACGACCAGTGATCCACCGCCCCCATCAAAGTGGTCTCAAAATGATGTGGTGATGATTGGGAAAATGGACATTTAATTCCTCAACTATTTGAAATCAGCAAGTTTAATCCCGAACTATCACTTGCATGATTTTATTTCCCAACTAATAGTTGATTTGGCAAATTAATGACCAAAAAAACTACTGTAAAGTCATAAACGATTTTCGTTAGTTTTATATCAAAATGTCAATTTTCCCGGTGATGATTAGACTCTTTTTACAGTTTGACGTGTCAGATTTACTTCAGTGATTCTTGACTAAAACAAATACATATCTAAATAAATTATTTACTAAAAACTCTTACACTTAGTCGTTAAACTTATAATAGATGTGCTTAACTAATCACTTATGTCAATGTGATTTTGGTTACTAATTCTATCATATTCTATTTTGAAATTGGACTATCATTTTCTATGTTTTCAGACGGGTACTGCGTAAGAAAAAAGCTTTATCGTTAGCAGACCAAAAGAAAAGAATACAGGTTCTTCCGGGGTCATATGCCTACGCGACCTCTCTGTAATATTCTCTAAATTATTTTATGTATCATCAAACTAATTACCCTCTTTATTATACACTTTAAAGCTAACAACTTTAATAATCTGCTACCTTTATTGCATTAGCCGACAAAGATTATCCTTGGTCGTATTTCTCTGTTAATTTTATATTTTCCTAAATAACTTGTGTTTGCATGTTAGAATAGTATTTAGAAACCAAACCAAAAAAAAAGTTGGTAGTGAATGAATTCACACATAAAGTTGGATTTCATATTTTGTTCTATCCAATGTCTTTCCTCTTCTTACATTATATTTCAAAAACCCCCCCAAAAAAAACAGAACTTAACCTCTAAGTCTTAGCATTTCTCCACTTAACTTTTGTCTTTCCGAATCATTTTTTCATCTCCTAAAGAACCTTTACAACAAACACGTTCTCTCCGATGGTGGAAACAGGAAGCTCCAAGAAGACAACCCAATTGGGCAACAAAGAAGATCAAAACCCTAGAAAATTCTACTCTCGATTCCTCTTCAAAGCCCTAATCCTCGCCGTGTTCTGCTCCATCGTACCTGTCTTCCTCTCTCAGACACCGGAGCTCGCTAACCAAACAAGACTCCTCGAGCTTCTCCACCTCATCTTCGTCGGACTCGCCGTCTCTTACGGCCTCCTCAGTCGTCGAAACTACGAAGGAGGCGGCGGATCAAGTGATCACGATCACAACAACACTAATAATCCGCATGTCTACGTTCCTAAGCTTCTTGAAGTATCATCCTCTGTTTTCAACGTGGGTCACGAGAGTGAATCTGAGCCGTCCGATGATTCCTCCAGTAAGATTCAGACGTGGAGGAACAAGTACCAGATGAAAAGTCCCGAGGTTGTTCTTTCCAGAGAGAACCAGACTCGTTTCGTCGATCGAGTTAGTTCAGAGGTGAGAGAAAAGCCTCTGCTTTTGCCTGTTCGTAGCTTGAACTATTCTCGTGTTTCTTCCGATCACTCCGACGGCAGCCCGTGGGAGAAAGTGAGATCGAAGAGAGAGCTGCTCAAGAGTCTCGGTGATGATGATAACAGCGATGTCCTTCCTTCTCCGATCCCATGGAGGTCCCGATCATCATCTTCATCATCGGAGACGTCCATCAAGAATCTAGCTACGGTTGAACCTCAGCCGTTGATCAAGACTCCGGTGAATCTAACGTCATCTTCGCCGAGAAAGTCGGCGCCTTTACCTGAGCTCACAACTGAGTCCGGCGTGGAAAAGGATGAAGACACCGTGAGGAAGCAGAGGTTTCGCCCACCACCGTCACCTCCGCCTCCGCCGCTGTTGCCGGCGTTTTACAGCTCGGCGTCGAGGAAGGATAATACTCCCGGAGTTAAGAGGATCGTCGAGTCTAGAGAATTAGTTCAGAAGAAGAAGTTTTCAGGCGGTGAGTTTCATCCTCCTCAGCCGCCGCCTCCGCCACCACCACCACCTCCGATGGACTACTATAAGTCGCCTCCGACGAAACTCAGAGCAAGCAGCGAACGGAGGAAAACTTCGGAGCAAAAGATGAAAAGAAACTCTCCTAAAAAGGTCTGGTGGTCTGATCCTATCGCAGAATCGAAGGAACTTAGGGTTACTAGAGAAGACAGTGATGGAAGAGGTTTCTTGGGAAGCAAGGAAGCTCAGGAACCGGAGGATGAAGAACGTAGAAGAAAAGAAGATGATGAACACGGCGAGATCGAGGAGAAGAAGATAGAAGAGGAAGGAGCTTGTGGGAACAACAGTGACGTGGACAAGAAGGCTGATGAGTTCATTGCAAAGTTCAGAGAACAGATTAGGTTACAGAGAATCGAATCCATCAAGAGGTCTACTAGTAAGATCTCTGCTAATTCTTCAAAGTAGAATGAATGTATTAAATATGTTTGAATAACAGACGAGAAATAACATTTTCAATTTACTTTGGTTATCATCATAATCATAAAGTTGTAATATATATTTTTGTTATATATGTTCTTCTGGCAGAAAAATAGGAGAGATTTATGAGAATTAAAAATCAAATTGGTTATACATACTGTCACACAGGTTATATATTTCATTACCAATAGTAATGTTTGATTTTCTATATCAACAATTGGTCTATCCACAATTGGAATTTGAAGAACAGCATGATAAACTAACTACAAATAGACCTGGTTGCTTGTTTAGTAATGGTGTCAGCACACTTGTTTGCTTGGCATGACCGAAAATCAAAGGATGGTTGTAGGAAACTCCTTTGTTTGTTCGAGATGGGTGTGCAATCTAATGTCATTCTTGTTGCGGAGACACAACAGATTGCATCAAGATGGTCGAATCACTTTAAAACAAACTACTGAGAAACCCAAAATATCAAGGCAAGCATTGGCCTGGCCCAAACAAGAGCAATTGCCTCAGCTCTCAAACAAAAGTCCAGAGTCTCTCGAAAACATTTTGTTCCAAATCATTTGACTTCTCCTTTGCAAGGGGCACCAAGTGGCTCATTAGCCCATCTTTCATGTTCATTAAGGCCTAGAACCGGTGCATGCCCATTTCAAGAACAACAAGTGGTATGAAAACGACCATGTGTTTTTTTTGGGATCAACAGCATTTTGGTAATGTCCTCTTCGGGGGTGTGTCATAACAAAAACACCAGTATATGTAGGCCCAAGCTAAATAATTACATAGTACCATTTTTTTTCTCATTTTTCTCATTTTAATCACTAGCAAATAAATGTTTGCTGAAAAAACTATTAGAAAGTTGAACAATTTTATTTCGCTATTTGATATTAACAATCACTTTCTTTTTGCTCAAAATATTAACCATCACTAAGCAATCGCATGTCTTGGTTTGTCGCAAGACACTAATGCTATGAATGGTGATTAGTGAATGAAAATAAATAATGTATTTCTTAATATTCCAAATTGTTTTTACTGTTTTAAAAAATAGTTTTTCCTTTCTTTCTTTTCATTCTTTCTCATTACTTTTGTGGAGAAATGTAAAACAAATTTATTCCTTACTAAATTTGATAAAAATAATCGTTATTCATCATTCCCATAACTTTAATTTCGTCTGTTTCTTTTCATTTCCGAATAGTTACCACTTACAAAGAAAAACTGCTGAATATAATTGTCGAAATTAGTTATTGCAGTAAAGCCCCACAAAAAGAACTGATTCAAGTAATAAATATCGAATAATTGGCTGTAATTGTAAAGATTTGTTGTCACTTGTTAGCATCAACGTGATGATGATTTAAGGGAGAAAATATTAATGTATTTTTTTCTAGAAATAGTACATACTACTTGTTGACAACAACAACAACATGCATCTGGTCCCCAAGAAACTGAGTAAAATGACCGGAATGCCTTTTGGTTGCAAAAAAAAAGAAAAAAGAAAAAACAAAACTAGAGAGACTAGGACCGAGGACGAAACGCGTCAAACGTCAAGCCGTGAGAAACCCTCGTAGCAGGAGGAGCCCACGGATTGACCGGCATCGACCTCTGGTGGTGTACTGACGCACCACCTTGAGCTTGTGGTGGTGGTGGGACCGACACGTGCTCGCACGAAGGGCACATGGTCAATGTGGTGGGTGGGTTCATGTGCATGTAGAACTGAGGAGAGAGCTTGAGCGACCTCAGCTCCGTTACTTCTTTCTGTAGCCGACGGTTCTCTTCCGTTAGATTCTCGCAGCATCGCCTTAAGAACTCGCAGTCAACCTCCGTCTGCTTCAGCTTTGTCCTGTTTAAATTACCAAAATACCCTTATAAGTAAAACTCAAATCAAGAGAGATCTCTATGTCTTAATTAAGTCTTGTTTGTTTGTTTCTTTACCTTGCTCGTCTGTTCTGAAACCAAACTTCCACCTGTCTTGCTCTTAATCCTAACTGCTTAGCCAGAGCCTGCTTCTGCTTGGGATTGAGAGTGCTGTGATCCTTGAAGGTTTCTTCGAGAATAGCAGATTGATCTTTGGAGAGTCTAAGCTTCTTCCTCGAGTTATCACCGTCTTCGTCGTCGCTGATCCCTCTCGAGCCTTGCGGATCTGTGTCCTCTTCCCTCTCGCTCCTTTTCCCGGTGGAGCTCGAGACTGTGCTGTTGGGAGAAGATACTCCGGCGTCTTCGTCGCCGTACTCCGCCGTAGACGGTGGTTGGTTCACGTCGATTCCGCGGATGAAGGTTCTTGTTTCGACGCGACTTGAATCTGAGTATGGAACTGCATGCATCAGAAGAAAAAAGGTGAGACCTTTGAATGGTTTTCCGGGAAAAATATATTTTTTTTCTCGGGGAAAATAAAACAGGGGAATATGTATGGAAATCTATAACGTACCTGAAGAGTTAAAACTCTCGTTCAAGGAAGATCTTCGAAGTAATCCAAAAGAAGTAGAAGGTGGAGTAAGAGAAACGGATGGGTTAGATTTGAGATTCATTTGTTTCTTGGGGAGATTCAAGCCTAAGCTCAGACCCAGATCGTCTTTCTCAAACATCATCTTTTCAGAAAAAAAAAAAGACTTTTCTTAGGGTCTTCTTTTGCACTAAAGTTTTCTGCTTTTCTTTTGAGAGAGAAAGATAGAGAAGAGATGATGAATGGGAAGTGTGGAAGAGAAAGATTAATATAGAGAGGTAGAGAGAGAAGGGATGATGTTATTTTAAAAAAAAAATAAAAATATAAAAAAATCAATCATGAGTGTGTGACTAGCTTGGGGCAAAACAATTATTATTTAAGTTGAATTAATTATTAAACCTTTAAGTTCAGGAATATAATTCTATAATCACAAACTTTGCTTCTTTGTCCCCCTCTTGTAATTCTCTCAACCTAAGCAAATGATCAAATCTAAGAAATATGATAAAATATAGTCACACTGGTAATGATTATGTCAAATACACATTAACATTCTTAGTCAAAGGTCATATCAAACCATCACTAATTTTTAGGATATTGATGACTTTAGAATCTCTTCCTCTTGATTATTAATATACAATTATGACGAGAACAAAATCTACTACTAATTATAAATATTTTAGTTACAGTTTTTAAACAGCGTTATAGGTATTTCCTTCTCTTTTTAATTTAATCAACTGTTATAAATTTTAAAACGATTAAATTGTTACGTGGTCAGTGGATTTGAACTAGTCAAAAAACGATATACAAAGTATCTTTGAAAAGTAATTGGACATATATTTTTCAAGATACTATGCAACTTCTGTTCACAGAAAAAGGTACTGTGCAACAAGTCAGCAACCATATAGAATTACCATCTACACTAGTCAAACTTTAATACTCCATTTTCTAGGTATTTATTAAGTGTTTGCACGATTTGACTTTATTTTAAGAGATGTGATTTTAAGAGAATATATATCATGTTGATTGTTATTGTCGAATAAAGAGTAAAAAATGATCATGTTAAAAAAAGAGTAAAAAATGATTGCTATTGTTGAATAAGAGTAAAAAAATGATTACCCTATCTTAATGACCTTAAAGGCCAAGAGTCACGCTTGTTGCACTCTTTTAAACCTTTACTTTTTCACTTTTGTTATGTTTAAATGTTACGAAACTTTTAAGCATTTCTTATCAAGTTAACTAATGAAAGCCAAATAAAACGGTTGCATTGAATTCAAACTTCTTTTGTGAGAAAAGAAAGTAATGAATTCAAACCTCTTTCAGATTTTCTTGTTCTAACGCATGAGTCGACCGCATGAATTTTGTCGTTGAACTACTTAATGACCAGAACAGTACTCTAGACCAGGAAATAAAATAATGGTAAGCCTTATTGATAAATATAATGATGTTGGTGATGATGAGAGTGTCATCATATGCCATAAATGTTTGTCTATGTGGTAGTCATGATCGTAATTAATTAAAAACAAGTACTGTGGTTGAAATCCAATAGATTATGTCAAAATATGCAGATAAAATACATTCTATTTATATTTGTAAAATTAAATTTTAGCTGTTTTAATAAAATTAAATGCGTATTTTTGTGTTTTCAATGTATATAATAACATCACTTTCATTTTTCTAAAATTTCAAAATCTATGTTATCGACTCATTTTATAAAACGTAAATAGATTAATTAAAATATAAAATTTTAATATTTTAAATATAAAAGGAACTTTAAAAAAAAACTTCAATTTAAAAAAAAAATAAAAAATCATATATCTTGTAGACTTTGCATTTTCTTTTAATATTATTTTTTTGTATAACCTAACAGTATTCGTATTGAGTAATGGAATCATTTCTTTTAATTGTAGCAATTTATGATAAGCTGCAATATTAATTTCTCTAACACACGTGAAAGTACTATTAATATTGGTCCCAAATCTCAATTAAGTTTTACTTTTGTGTTTTACATTGAACATGGTTAGACACCGTAATGAGAAATCATTTTAAAATGAAGTGGTTACTTACTTACTTGTGAAATTATATAATTATTTAAAAACTTTTAAACAATTTTATGATGGCACAGTTATATTTTGTTATCATAGAGGTCGACTAATCAACATAAAAAAGACTAATCAACATCAAAATAGATTCCTTTAATTAGTTGCACCAAGATTTTTCTTCCCTTAAAATCCTTAAAGGTGTATCATTTCAGCATTTATTAGCGAGGGTCCCAGTGACAAGCTAAAAGAAGAGATGGATCATAAAACTGAAAAGGAATTGGACGGTCAAGATTTGACACTGAGAAAACAAAAGTCGAGAAGAAATCATACGGTTCAGAAACGTTTTCAATGGTGGACCCTACTTAATCCAGCTATATGCTATGACAACCATCAGATATGAATTGGATCGACATGATTGGAATCAGACACACATATCTTTTCCTCGATATGATTTTCGTAATCAATGTGGGTCCATTTTCATAGTCGTTTTTGTATCTGCAATTACAGTGGTCACATACGAGCAAGATTTTGAAAGAAGCTTCATTTTTCTGTTGAATTCTTGGAAAGAAGTTTTCTGTAAATAAACGTTTTTTCTAGTTTGAGAAAATAACATTTTTCGTTTTGGGTTAAATAAATATTTTAAAATTAGCCTAAAAATGAAATAAATTTTAGTTTACGTGGAGGACAAAAAATTGTATTTTTGGCACCAAAGAGAACGTGGAAGTAAACTTGTTTGGCATGTTTCAATAAAAGATCTCATTTAGTAGTTTTTTTTTTGAGAAAATTGGCTAATCGGGCCATATTGGGAATGGATTTGTCCCCTTATACCTTTGAGTCTATAAGTTTGTCCAAATATACCTTTGATTTTTTAAATTACCAAACTATCCCCTAATTAAACAAAAAAACATAAGTTAACATAATTTACTTATAAAATATTAATTGTTTTTTAGTGTTAAAAAGGAAATAACCGTAAATCGTAATCGTGTTAATATAATTTACTTATAAAACAGAAATTATATTTTCTTAAATTTAATGTAAAAAAGGAAAATAACCCTGAAATCGTGTAATCGTGTGTCGTCTTCTTCGTGCACTCCGCTTCTTTATGAAAAAAAACTGAAGACGAATCTATGGCGCTCTCCGACCTCTCTCTGGCGCTCTCCGGCATCTCTCCGGCGCTCTCCGGCCTCTCTCCAGCGCACTCTGATATTTTCTCTACCATCTAGTCTCACAGTTCTTTCTCTTTCGTATATCATCTGGGTCTCCTCTCTCGATCTGTTCAACTTCCTTTTACATAGTCGAGAGATTCCTTTGTCTACTGTCGGATTTCTGTTAAGGTAAGTGTTTACTTCATGTTCTCTTCTTCTCCTAGATTCCTTTTGGAATACGAAGAAGAATTGTTTTTGTTTTGGGGAAAGTGATTCAGAATCATATTGCATTCGGGTTTGTTTATGGCTGATGAATCATGGTTTTTTTTT
>OVBX01003088.1:0-17944 GCA_900406325.1 Erucastrum elatum | reverse complement strand
ACCTGCGGCCCAAAGTCCGAATTATAAACTTGAAAGTGATCCACTTAGACAATAAACTCCGCCTAATATGGCAACATAGTTTGGCCCCCAAAAATCCATTAGAAAATATGAAGCCGCTGTCAAACACCGTTTATGCAATTTTGCTTGCACTGTTGTACATCTTAGAAATCAGAATGCACAAATTTAACTTTTGGTAATTCATATACATATTATACCAGCCGACAGCAGAATGAATTGATATTTGTTTATGAGTTCGTAACAATTGCTTTAGTAAATGAACGATATACGAGGAACCCACGTGAGTTTGATAGATTTTACGCAGTAGAAATATCACTAGACACCTAAATATATATTTATAAAATATTTAATAAATAAGTACCGAATCACTAATGTAACTTTAACAAGTAGTGCTGACTACAATAACTTTATAATTTATAGATTTATATTTAGTAACCTTAAAACTCTAATTATAGTAAAATTAGTAAAACATTAAATGTATTATAAGTAGAATAGAAAGCTGAACTTAAAGAAACCCAGTTCTTTACATCACTCTGTTTTAACAAATGTGTTGTCTAAATTTACTGTTTTTCTTAGTAAATTAGTTATGTACATCACTATGTTTTAACAAATGTGTTGTCTAAATTTACTGTTTTTCTTAGTCTCTGTTAATAAACTGCTCTCTCCGTTATATAATTCTTTTCATAGTTGCAGTGTCATAATAAATCATATATACAAAGTGCTATTAAATTGTTATTGCATATGTACAAAGGTGCTATTAAGTTCTACATAATACATATGTTATTCATATACAACAAATACTGCGGATATTATGTGATTCTAACTTAAAGTTAAACACAATATGTTGATTGTATATTTGTAATATGTTCTACTTTCGACCTAATGAAATTAGTTATCATAATTAAACGGATTTGCAATGGATTAAGAAAATCAATGAGTATTGGAGGAACTTTGGTGAGTGAAAAGGAGTGGAATACAAACTGGTAGAGATATAGTATTCTTTTATTTTTTGCTAGACCATATATTTGTATCGAAGTTTGAAATTTACATTTATACACGGACAAGTTAAAGTTTCGGATCATGCTGTGGGAGAAGCCTATTAAAACCTAGGATACATATCTTACATTTAGATCTTAATTCACATTTCGATAAAAAAAAGAAGAGATTATTCACTTTACCAGTGGTAACAAACCAGCGTATATGTGTATATATATAATGCTGCAACCAAATAAATGTAAAGATGTAAATTCGTTGGGAGACGAGTGGTAGATACTTAATTCACATGCAAGTGCACTTGTACTCTCATGATGAGAAAAGCCAAGGCCTCTTAGACCATGCGTATAGGGATTCATGACACAGGTTCATAGGCACAAAAAGAAAAAAGAAAAGAAAAAATAAGTTAATTTCCGTGAACCGCCTCTTGTGAGTAATCCCCTATAGATCGGTTCAAACCACGTGTCAAGGAGAGAGACTTTCCCTCAATGCCTCGTTCTCTCTCTTTTCTCAGGTAAGCCTCCTCCATTTTCATCAATTCCGATCTCCGGAAGAAGCGGTGTTTCTTGCTTTCTCCCGATTCTAATCTCTGGAAGAAACTTGATCCTTTACCTTCTCCTTTCTTCAAAGTTTCCATCTTTTCCCCATTTGCGTTCTCAATTCTTCGATTTGAATACTTCTTTTCACCGATTTGGAAACTTCTTCGGAGTGAGAGTTTTTGAGATTTGAGAGTTTCAAAGCTGTAATCTTTGTGGGCTAATTGCCTCAAGTTTTTGGAAAGCTGAGACGATGATGAGATATGATTCGATTTGGTTTCTGTAAATGACGACGACCACGACGACGACGAGAGTTGCTGCTGCTTCCTCTTCCTCTACTCGGAACCGAATCCTGAAAGACGCAAATGGAGACATCGGCGAGCATCTCCGCAACCACATCCACTTAACCAACTGCATCCACTTGAAGAATTATATGCACAAACAGAGCCATGTCCTAACCGACTGTGCCTTGATGAGAGACCTCATCGTCCTCCAGAGATCACGCTCCCTCAGAAACCCTTCCGCTAGCCCTCCCGCTTGGAACACGCCTCCTTCCATCATCGACTTGCTTCCTAAGAAAGGAGAGAAGAAGTCTAAGTCTAGCCGCAAGTTGTCTGGCTCTTCACCCGTTGTGAACTTTGGGACGTGTAGAGTCACTACTTCTGATGAAGGGTTGGATAGGAGAGTGAAGAGAGAGGAGTCTAGTAGAAAGAGTTATAGAGTTGAGGAGAGTCATCATCATGGTGTTGCTTCGGGTGATACGGGTTCGAAAGCTAGTGGGAGGCTTGGTAGAATCAATGATGCTATTGCTAAGACATTATCTGATCAGTTACATGAGGTTGTTGTTGGTGGTGATAGTGATGATGTTGTTTCATCTAATGTTCGTCCATGTGTTAGATATGGTGGTGGTGGGATGAGTAGGACTAAGAGAAGGAAGTTTAGAGGGACGAGGAGAGTTCGTGGTAAAAGTATAGAGAGAGATATTACTGGTGGTGGTGGGAAGAGTGAGATGTATGTTGCTTCTAACTCGGTTCCTCAAGGTGGCAAAGAGGGTATTGGGGAACAGAACATGACTAAGGCTTGTGGGATTCCGTTTAACAGGTCTAGAATCCATCACAGAGGGAAAACATTCCTCGATAAAGCGGGTAGGAGTTTGTCTTGTGGTATGTTTGATTCAAAGGGAAGAAAAGGTGAGTCCAATGAGAGAATGAATGGTTCTGAGGATACTAGACTGCATACTGAGTAGTCCACGACCAACTGCATACAGTCAAACTCCACGACCAACAGGAATGGGACCACAACCTGTACCTATAGCAATGCTGAGGATCAAAGCATAGAGAGCTCCAAGGGCTGGAGGATTTTCTTTGGGGATAAGCAAGAAGAGAGCTTTAAAAGAAGCATTTTCTTTGGGGATAAGCAAGAAGAGAGCTTTAGAAGAAGCAATGCTGAGGATCAAAACAGTTCACGTTGTCTAGCTTGTTCTTCTCAATATATATATACACACACACACACAAATATACAAGATGAACAGAACACAATGACTCAAACATAACTCATATTATAAGTTAAACATTTGTTAAGAAAAATTATGGATTTAAATAATGAGAAAACCAAGGTTTATAGACATGAAAAAAAATTGAAATCTAGAAAATTAACTCATATTAAGTTAAACATTTGTTAAGAAAAATTATGGATTTAAAAAATGAGAAAACCAAGGCTTATATACATGAAAAAAAAATTGAAATCTTGAATTTTAAATATAAAAAAAATAAGTAAACAATGAACATAATAATTGTAAGTTAAAAAAATAAACATGAATTACAAAAATAAATTAAATCTAGAATTTTAAATATTAAAAAAAAGTAAACAATGAACATAATAATTGTGAGTTAAAAAATAAACATGAATTCAATTTCTCGATTTATGTTATCTACTCTTAATGTATTGATTAAAATGTTTTCATAAATTTATAATATATTTTAATATTTATTATATTTTATTCATCTATTCTGAATAATTTATATATTTTTTAAAAAAAAAATAATATTATTATTTTATTCGTATGAACTCTTTATTCAGATTCACCAATGCAGAAAACAACAACTTCAGGTTCATAACTGTTCATAGCCCCACTAAAATATATTAAAAAAATTTGGTGAACCCCAAAAGGGGGTTCACCAATGTGGATGCTTTTAAGACCATGTCCATTGAGGGTTCATGGGTGGGAGCCACACACTCTCCAAGAAAAAAGAACAATAAAAAATATATTAAACTTGGTGAACATGTTTCTTCAAAGTTCATCTGTAACATTCGGTTCATACACTGTTTCGTAGGTCCCATGAAACGTGGTGACCCACGATTAGGTGGTTTTTTAATTTTTTTTTTTAATAAAAGCAAACAGAAAAGAAAATAAAAAAATAAAAGAATATCTATGTGGCAAACTCTATGGTAGGTTTGCTAATGTACATGCCCTAAGCTTCTACGTGTGCATGTGTATATTTGGACGTATAAATAAACAATAAATGTTACCGTAGTTAAATAGACTAGACATGGACACATTTATCCAGAACCAAAATCAAACCAAATCGAAAACAAGATTCAGTTTGAATTGAGATCCTATCAATTATACTATATTTGTAGAATCGAAAAACTGAAATTGAATTGAAACCGAATCAAAAACCGAATAGGTATCTGAATATCTATAATATAATTTATATATTTATAATTATTAACTACGTAGATTTTTAAAATAATCAAATAATTTTAAATACTATTTATAAGTCAAGAACAAATGTGTCAATACTAAAACTTCGCAATACATTGAGCTTATAAAACATAAAATATATATACATATGCAAGTTTTAGGCATCTCCCATTTGTTTTCTTCTCTGTTTAGATTGAAACTCTAGATCTATTTATTAAAAGTTTTAGGACAAAAAAAACTCGAGATGGCTTTGACAGCTACCTACGATTTAATTCTTCTGCTGATACGTGGACAAATGGCTACGACTGTAGAACAAAAAGGTGAGAGCTGGCACAGGTTGGGCTGACGTGGTTAAAAAAGAAGATTTGGAGTGACGTGGTAGATATAAGAAGATCTGGTTGGTGCACAGATATGCCTTGTCATCATCGCCAGACGCCATATATCACAATCCTTGATACTCCTCGTCGTCCTCCAAAGCCTGCCAGTGCCACCTCCCCTAACTATTTTCCTGTTTTTCCAATTGTGAAAAAATCTATAATGATTATTGATATGAATTGCTATGTAGTATGGCAATTAACCATACTAACTTAAAGTTTAAATTGATACATAGTATAAGTAAAAGTATACTACTGTTAGGTTGCTGTTTTTGATGGTGGTGGCGCGCGGATGCATAAAGGTTAAAGGTGTAAGTGTGCATGTTCTTTATTTAACAAGGAAAAAGTGAAATTCGTGTAGCAAAACTACGGAAGGTAATCACTACAAGTTTTAATTTTTAAACTGGAATATCGAATCTAAAAAAAATCATCCGTTACTTCTGCAAGTGTTCAAACTAAAACGAAGTATATGTATAACTCAACAGACGACCATAAACCATTAGTTCTATGAGAGTATATATTGTAAAAGAAATATAACCATAAGTTGAATTGTACGTGTTTCTCCTGAAACATTCAAGAAAAGACATAACCCATATGAACGTACACATTTCATTCTACTCGACTCGATATGAAGCATTGACTTTTCTCACATGAGAACGAAGAAGTGGAAAGCTTCTTCCTCTTTAATGTTTTCTGTTGACAATTTTGTTGACGCAAAACATTGACTGACCAGATAGGTCCGATGAAGCTCGGGTCGGATCAAGTGTATCACTTTACGTACCGCTAATACACGGCGCAATAGGTGGGCCGATGAATGCGGGAAAGGTGGGTCCTCCATTTATTTATTTTTGCTTTTTTTTTCTCTCCGTTTGAAACTCGATTTGATAATTTGATAAAATGAAAATAATTCACTTGATTCTCTGTAAATGGGAGTTTGAGTCCCTGTCTACGCTCTAAAGTGAAATAACTTGAATGTGGGTGTAAATAATTGGCGGCAATCGGTAGAAAGCTACTAATAAGAGATAAATATTCAAATGTAAAGACATAAGTGATTTAATTGGCGGCAAGTGCTTATCATGTATTGATTCAAACTTGTTGCAATGGCTTATGTATGACAATAGAAAAAGAGTTTAGGACCAAAAAAGGTTAAGAAGTAATGATGGTGTTTGCAGTTAAGCTTAGCAAAATCTCTCGTGATTGATGGTGCAACTTGTTTTTGAAGCAAACTAAATATTTTTTTTTTCTTTGTCCCGAATCATAATGAAAACCCCGCTTTTCTTGTATAACCAATAAATGAATAAAACGAACATTCGTTGTGTGATGTTCTTATAACCATGAATTTACGGATCGTTGCTCTTTAATCTTCTTTAGATACCATCTATAATCAAGTTATATATTTGTGGCGAATTTATTCTAATAGTGATAGTTTAAGCATAATAAAATATTTCGATCCAGATACTTCTTATAGTCTTTGCATTACTTTTTCGGTCAACTATAGTCTTGCATTTAGATTGATAAAAAAAATGATAAACAGCCAAACACTAAGGTCAGTTTTTTGAACTGGATTGATTAGCCATGCAGGTAAACAAGTGAAAAACGATAAGAGTCAAAAGGCAAAAATGGCTTTCTGTTTGCATTTGGTCAGAGAAACAAACATAAAAATACATTTGTATAAAATACAAAACTCTCATCGGAAATGTGAAATGCCTCGCATAAGTCAACTCGACATTCTTTAATTTGTTAGCAAAAGTTTTTTTTTTGTTTGAACTAAAGTTGTTAGCATAAGTTTCTAAGTCACATTTTTTTAAGATCCATAAAACAATGGCATCCGATATTTTTGAGTATCATTAATATCTGTGCAAAAATGAGATTTTAATATATACACATATATATATATATATATATATTTATAACAAACCGTTACAAACCTACCTTCAACTTACGTAGAAATAGTTCTCACCAAAAAAAAAAAACTTACCTAGAAATAGCAATCGATTTAATTGAGTTTAATTTTAAAAGATATCACAATATAACCAATAATATTTTTTCAACTTCTATCTAAGAGTAACTTTAGAGTTCTCGCCCTCCATAAATACCGAACCTCACTCAGTCTTCCTCACCATCATCTTTCCATTTAACAAAAACTAACTTCTTCTTTAACAAAAGCGCAAGCTCAAAAGCGCTCTTGTTCTTTCTTCATCTTCTTCTTTACCTTCATAGCAATTTAGATCACCTCTTCTAACAATTCACCAAAAATGGCTGTTAAACTAGCAATTCTCTTTACAACATTAGTCTTTTTTAGCCTCGCCGACGCCAAAATCCCCGGCGTCTACTCCGGCGGCGCGTGGCAAACCGCACACGCCACTTTCTACGGTGGCAGCGACGCCTCCGGCACTATGGGTCAGTACACAAAATAAACGGAGCATAAAAGCAGAGTAGATGCCCCATTTTTATGTATTTTTTAACAAAATAGTTTTCTTTTTATAGGAGGAGCTTGTGGTTACGGTAACCTTTACAGCCAAGGCTATGGAACTAACACGGCTGCTTTGAGCACGGCGCTGTTTAACAACGGCATGAGCTGTGGAGCCTGCTTTGAGCTAAAATGCGCCAACGACCCACAATGGTGCCATCCAGGTAGCCCATCGATTCTCATTACCGCAACCAACTTCTGCCCACCAAACTTTGCTCAGGCAAGCGATAACGGAGGATGGTGCAACCCGCCTCGTGCCCACTTTGACCTAGCCATGCCCGTCTTCCTCAAGATGGCTCAATATCGCGCCGGCATTGTCCCCGTCTCATACCGCAGGTACAAAATCTTGTATAAGTAGTTTAGGTCCTTGGTAACATTAACAAGAACATAAAACCACAACTATCATGTTTAGTTAATACTAAGTATTTAACCTAACTGCTGAGCATTTCTTAGTTTATGAACTACTTAAATCAATTTAAATCCTCATTTGTCACAAACTACTTTTACTAGTTAATATAATATTGTGTATTTTTACAACAAAATAGTATGTTTATCTAATGCAACGTTAATGTGCAAACTAATCCATAAACTAAATTCTCCAGAAAATGCTTGACATGTAAAGTGTGAGTGATTAAACGTGTGTTAAACAAATGTTGGTTCTTCGATTTGTAGGGTGCCTTGCAGAAAGAGAGGAGGGATAAGGTTCACAATCAACGGTCACCGTTACTTCAACTTGGTTCTGATCACTAACGTGGCTGGAGCAGGAGACATAGTGAGGACGAGCGTGAAAGGTTCACGGACTGGTTGGATGAGTTTGAGCAGGAACTGGGGTCAGAACTGGCAATCTAACGCTGTTCTGGTTGGTCAGTCACTTTCTTTCCGAGTCACAGGCAGTGACCGTAGAACCTCGACTTCATGGAACATTGTTCCTTCTAACTGGCAGTTTGGTCAAACATTTGTCGGGAAGAATTTCAGGGTCTAAAAGCGAGTTTCGAGACACAAGAAAACTCTCCGCTAATTTCGCTTTTCCATTTTTTTATTTGGGTTCAAAAGTTTATATATGGAAAGGAGAGAAAGGTGTGGGGGAGAGAATAGTATCTTTGACTTTTGTGTGTGTTTTATTTTTAATGTTTTTTTTTTCTTTATTTTGGACTTTTAGTTGTGAAGGGGGAGAGTGAAAAAGAGTAGTTGAAGTGGCTGTGAGAAAATTTTGTAACAGCCCGCAGCTACTTTTAAGTATTTTACAATGGTTTGGTTGGGTTGTTGTAAGTTACAACTTGTAACGTTTAATTTCGTGTAATGAAATCTAAAACATGGTTATGTTAGTACATAATATACTAATCCTTCTTTTTGTTTCCAAGTAGACAGTTACATAACAGTTACTTACTCTAAGACCAACATTATCAATGGAACCTAATTTTTGGTCCTTAGAATTTTTTAATGATATTAGTTGGTTAAGGAATGTGTTAAGGACTTTTCATTAAATAGGTGATTATTGGTGGGACTTATTAATGAAAGTCCTTAGGTTAAATATTTTTATACATTACAAAACCCATATCCAAGAGAACATACATTACAAAAGCCAATTTCAAACAACATACATTCTTTCTATACTCTTTAAGCACCGCAGCATCAATAAGTATACAACAACAGAACCAGCTTCCTGCAACAACATACCACATCATCTTAAGCACCGCAGAACCAGCAGAACCAGCAGAACCGCAGCATCAATAAGTACACAACAACATATATTACAAAGGCCAGTTTCAAACAAGTACACAACAACAGAACCAGCAGCTCCCTGCAATGATAAAAAAAAATCAAGAACGAGTAAGAGACTCAACTCGATTTAAGAACAGAGGAGGGTCTAGAGGGCCCTCACGAATACTATCAATAACTGAGCTTCTTCCTTTGCTGGATCTCCATGGAAAGTCTCTGTGATCTCTTTCACTGCAGAGATCGTAGAAACATCTTCTGTTTCAATCTTTTTAGTCTCATTCACAGCGGTTTCCAAGAACTTGGTCATTGTCTCCTTGAATTTCGACCATTCTTTACCTCCACTCTCCTCACTCAGTAGCAAGACCTCATTAACCGCATCCAAGCTCTTCATTCCTGTCTCTAAGATAAATAAGCTTCAATAGCATTCTGCTGTTCCTCAGTTCCTCACAAGCAGCCTGCAATAGAAACAAATAGCTTAATAAGACATGAACTGACAGAAACAGACTCTCTCATTGAATTTATCTTTGTTATATACCTGTATGACGCCAAATGATTGTTTCAAGTGTTCAGTCTTGGGATCAAAAGTAGCAACAAAGAGCAACGCATCAACACGTTTGAAAACGAAAGGCACATCAAGCAACTCCCTGAGAAACTTCTTTGATGGGGCAAGCTTGATCACTGAGTCATCATCATCATCATCATCACTATAATAGCTTTTCAACTTCCTCTCTTCCTTTTCACTCGGCGCCACTCTTGATAAACTCTCAAGAAGCTTAACTCCAAGCGCTTCATAGTAACCTGATTCAGAATAAGAACACAACAACTCAGATTTCAAACTCAATACAATAAGCTTTTTGTAACTGATGATTATACCATCTCGAAGGGCACTGCAAACATCACATGCGGTGAGACAGATAACCAGAAAAAACAAAATCGACTTGGAACAGAGATCCAAGCGAAGGTCCTCACGAGAAAGAGACATATTGAGAATTCAAACGGAGGTCCAAATTCGACTTGGAACAGAGATCCAAACGG
The DNA here is from genome assembly GCA_900406325.1 of Erucastrum elatum. Taxonomy (NCBI): domain Eukaryota; kingdom Viridiplantae; phylum Streptophyta; class Magnoliopsida; order Brassicales; family Brassicaceae; genus Erucastrum; species Erucastrum elatum. The sequence continues at coordinate 8,095 of OVBX01003088.1, read as the reverse complement.
AGGTCCTCATCAGGAGAGATCACGAGAGAGAGAGGAGGAGGAGTAGTCGAGGAAAATAGAGAGAGAGAGAGAACGGCAAAGGACGTTTGTTAATTAAGGGACGTTTGCTAGGTTAATTGCCATTTTTCTTTTTCTTTTTTTCCTAGTCAGCACTAAAGACTTCTTAAGAAGCCCCGATAATCGTGGTCTAAGAGTAAGTGTGAAGTTAATGCACGTTAGTGATGGATCCACGAGGATCCCACTTAGATTTGGTAACGAGAAACAAGAATAATTCAATGGCCTATAGGTGTAAATGCCTTTAATGAGTGGGAACTGTTTTTTTCGACCTATGAATTTTAAAAGTAGATAATATAAGTATTTTCCGACAGCATTTGATGCAAAACGTAACACAAGTCTACACTTGTTACTCATTTTTTACTTTTCTTTTGGTGATATGAACGTAACATGTCTTCTCCACTTACAAATTTATTATTCACTCCCACTATCATTTTTAATTTTTTTTTAAAAAAATAATTTTGTATTACTCCATTTATCATGAAGTATTTCTGTAAACATTGTATTCTTTTCTAGTATATAATAATTCAGGTAGGCATTTTGAAGTACATTTTAATTTTTTTATAGATTTACTGTGTTTTTTTTTTCTTTTTTTTGGAACTGGATTTAATCTGTTAATATCGCTCATTGAATAACACTTCTTAAGTTACCTCACTCGTCACCAGAGTTATACATCATAGACATAAGCCTAATCTATAAAGCCAAGTCATCACTTCTCCAACGTACTCTCAGACCCTTCAACCTTAGTGCACTGACCAAACCCAAAGGAAAAGTTTCACTTGAACCAAGTCTCCTCTTCAGAACCACTCAATTGGCAAAACTGGAGATTTGTCCACTGCAGGACATTAACACGAAACAGCTTCTGCATCTGGCTTAGACTCTTGAACATCCGTCTCAGCTAGTAAAGGGCTTTTCTGGAACTTATTCCTCAGCTGACCACAAGCAGCATTCGCTTCAAGCCCTCTTGTTTGCCTCACGCTTGCTGTTATCTTACGAGACTCCAACGCAGCCGCAAAGGCCAGGACCTGCACAAACGATTAGCTAAAGAGATTAGAGACTTACTGAAGCTAAATCATCTGAAGCACATACCAAACCAAACCAAACCAAAGACAGAAGGTTCAGGCCTAATGGTTATTAACATACCGCTTTCTTGTAAGGTCGCTTGAACTCAGATCCTTCTATAGGGTTGTAAGGTATCAGGTTTACATGATAAGTTTTTCCCCATTCACGTAGTAGCTCTGCGAGTTCCAACGCGTTCTCAACTGAATCATTGACTCCAGCTGCATCATATCATTTATCAACTTGTGTTAAAACTAAATGTTATAAATGAGAGAGAAAGAAACATTAAAGTTGGTTTATCTCAAAGTCTCACACACCTAGAAGGGCATACTCGAAGGAGACTCGTCTATTTGTTTCTTGGAAGTAGTCACGACAATCCTGCATAATTGCTTCAAGCGGATAAGCCTTGGCACTTGGTACAATTTTCTCCCGGAGAGACTGGTTTGGAGCATGTAAGCTGGTTTGATAGAAGAAAAGCTCAAGAAATGAGTAAATAATATAAAAATCTGACAATGAAAGAGAAATATAGATCAGGGCATGAATAACACGAGAAAAGTGAAGAAGCAACCTGACAGCTAAGGTAGACTGAAGCTTGTGAGAGGCAAGCTTCTTGATTGTGTTTGGAACACCAACTGTTGATATTGTGATCATTCGTTGTCCAATTTCAATGTCCTAAGCGTAAAGTAAAAATAACAAACCAAGAGTGAATTTACAGTGCATAGATACTTAGCAAGAACTTCATTCATTTGTACAAAGAACCATGTAGAATACCTTGTTTAAACAACGATGAGCATCAATTACTGACTTTAGGTTCAACATGGGCTCACCCATTCCCATGAAAACCACATTTGTCACCCTGTGCTTGAACACATCCTCTATAGCCAATACCTAGACAATTAAATTCACATTTTAAGCTCAAAGCCACATTTAAATAGAATCAAACAATTACTCTTCTTCAAAGTATTGCATAGAGTATTATACTTAAGATCTTATGCAAAGAATTTTATCCTGGAACTAAAACTTCAACTCATAAATCTGTATCATGCTCTCTTTTTTCATCACCATTCCATAAGAATTTTGCTTTCAGTATATTTCATCTGACTTTATTTAAGCCATATAAGCTGCAGAAAACAAGAGGTGATGATAGAAGTAAAACCTGCTCAATAATTTCATGTCTCTTAAGATTTCTTGAAAACCCTCCTTTCCCCGTTGCACAAAACGAGCAACGCAGTGGGCATCCAACCTAAATGCACAGAGCTTCAAGATATCAATTACAAAAAAAAAAGCCAAAAATATAAAAAAAAGAACTCCAACAACAAGAAAGTCAAATTCACCTGAGAAGAGACACAAGCAGTGAGGCGCGTTATGCCCTTCTCTTCCTCCTGGACCGGTATACCGACAGTTTCGATCAACAGGTTATCTTCAAGCTTCAACAACAGCTACAAATACAAAGCCAATGGACACCGTTTAAACGCCTATCAATACAAGAACATTGTAAAGTTTAGGTAACAGTTTGGTAATACCTTAATGGTACCATCAGTTGCAGTGACAGTCTGGTAAATGGGTGATCTCCCAACCTTATACCCACTTTCCACAAGCTCTTTTCGAAATGTTAGCGGCACTTTCAAAAATCAAAGATTGGTTAAAATCATCTACACACAAATGTCTAAGTAAAATCATTTTGCTTACAATTGCTGAAGTCTTCAACTTGTTGAGCCTTCCTCTTGTAAATGAGATGATGGAGCTGCTTCCCTCTGTATCCTTCCTGCAATCATTTCACAATAAAGTCAGAACCTTTTCTCAACTTTCTTTGATTCCAATTCGTAAAGTTTGATCCTTTACTTGACCGAGTTTGATAGCGAGCTGTTGAAGCTCCGGCTCCGACATTCCCAGGAGGACCTGCGAGTCCACGTGCGGAGCACGTACCGGTTTCGGAGGCTGTACGGCGGTCGTGGCGGTGGAGATTGCTGCGGCGGCGGCGGTTGTGGAGAGGGAGTAACGACGCACGACCATGCGCGAGATGGGGACAGAGAAGACAAGGTTTTGAAGCATAGCAATCGTATTGGTTGTTGTCGTCATCATAGCTTTGAGGATCAGACAGAACACACACACACACACAAGAGTAAACCCTTTTCTTCTGCGGCTAAAACCTCTCTGCTACAAGAAGTGAAGCTTGTTTTGTTCGCTAAGCGGATAAGCCGAAAAGACGGCACACAGTTCGGATGCAGAAGCAATAACCGGCACGCGTTGTTTTTGGTTTGACTGTTGTTGACTTCTCGCGATGCTTTAACCAATCCAAACCGAAAAAATTTAAAATTTGATTAAAACTCATCAAACCGATAAAGTACTTATGGTATGATTTTTTTCTCTCTCTTCGTATATATAACATTTCAAAGATTTTTTTGTAGATTTAAATTGTGGTTTATGGACACTAACAAGACAATTTGTTGCAATGCATCACTGATTAACTTCTAGTATTCTTACTTGTATCATTTTAAAAGTTTTGACTCCAATACCGGAGATACAGGGAAATCTCTCTATACATCAAATGTATTGGAAAAACAAAAAATACAAGTGTGGTTATAACACAAAGAAGAAAAAAAAACCGCAATCATATACTTTCATCAGATAGTAGATACCACAACGCACGAGGAAGCCTAAAAAGGCTAAACACATGTTCTCTAAGGTTGGGTATGTGACCTGTCCATTATTAGTCTTGACCTCTACGGTTTGTCCATAAGTACCGTACTCTATAAAAAGAATTTTCGCAGTAACAAGCACCCACCAGAAAATATTCCCATTGCCGTTGACTAAAGCTTTGACCAGCTTCTCAAAGTCTGAAAAGGCGAATCTCAAAAAAGGCTTACATGCTGTGCCTGCTAAAATGTTTGTGTGTGGACCGTTTCTCTGGTAACTTAGCTCCGGTTTTTAAACCATGCTTCTTGTTAACCGGATCGGTCTGAGTTGGTTTTCCCAAGTTATCCTGAAGCTGTTGCAAGGCACGGACCACTTGGTCCATGGTCGGACGCGCCTTGGGTTCCAACGAGAGACACTGAACCGCAATGCTAGCCAATCTCACCGCCTCTTCGGGTAAATACTGTGTCTCTAGCCGAGGGTCCACGATCTGGAGAACCTTGCGTTTGCTTGCGAAGTGCGGTCGAGCCCATTCCACAAGGTTTTCTTCTTTAGCCGGCCTGTTCTCGTCCAACGCTTGTTTACCCGTCAAAATCTCTAAAAGAACCACTCCGAAACTGTACACATCGCTTCTTGCATTTAGGTGACCTGAAAACAAGGATTCAAACCATTATACTCTTATAAAATTTTATCAACTTAATCCAATATTTAATATCAGGAAGATTGGTAAATATTTTTACCTGATGACAGATACTCAGGAGCAGCGTAGCCATATGTACCCATAATCCTTGTACTAACATAGCTTAGATCACCCGTTGGACCGTCCCTAGCTAGTCCAAAGTCAGAGAGTTTCCCACTGTAGTCCTGTTTCATGGAAACAAAAGTCATTAGTGAAAAGTGTGACAGTCTAATTCATTAAATGGTGTGTTTCTATGCATTACCGCATCAAGCAAAATGTTGGAGGCTTTAATGTCTCGGTATATCACTTTGACAGGGTCACTGTGGAGAAAAGCAATCCCCTTTGCTGCATCAAGCGCAACCTTGATCCGTAGAAACCACGGAAGCGGTTTGAAATATGCACCTCCTGCTTTAAAACCACTTCCATCAGAACAGAAACAAAACAAGAAGACTAGTTATGTATCAAGAAACAGAGATATGAATCAAGAATGGGACTCACTTCTGAATAGATGATTTTCAAGACTGCCTTTTGGCATAAACTCATAGACAAGAAGGTGGTGTTCATCCTCCAAGCAGTAACCAATAAGTTTCACTAGATTTGGATGACTCAACCGTCCCAAATAATTAATCTCTGTCTGCATCAGACACAACAGAATAGAGCACAACACACTCAGACACAATCACACACACACACACACATATCTATAACTCAAACTTTGCGGAAGTGAACACTGTACCAGCCATTCACGGTGACCTTGAAGACCTTCTTGGTTAAGCTTTTTAACCGCGATGACTAAACCGGTTCCTGGTTTAGTCGGAGTGAGATTGGTTTCATCCAACCAGCCTTTAAAAACACAACCGAACCCACCTTCTCCGATCACACTGTCCGGTCTAAAGTTCCTAGTTGCGAGTTTAAGCTCGTTGAAGGTGAAGCTCTTGACGGGCGTTGACTCAAGTATCTCCCCTTCCGTCTTCTGAGCCGCAGCCACCGTCGACGACGACGATTTCCGGCTGGACATGCTTAAACCGTAAAGAGCACTGCTCTTACCTACACAGAACACACAAACACACGTGTCAACCAAATTTTAGCAAACTCTATAGAAAACAGAGATATGAACAATAGCTGAAGAGATGGTACCATCGTGGTAAGGGTTTTCAGCTTTGACTCGAGAACTGAAACAAGAACCCATCAGAGACAAGAACGGAACAGAGATCTTGATTGTTCTTTTCTAGCTTCTTGAACAAAATATGGTTTGTAAGCATAAGATAAAGAAGAAATATAGAATTTTTTGATCCACAAAAGAAGAGAGAAAGAGATGTGAACAAAGATCGGAGAAGGTGAAGAATTGAGAGAAAAAGGTTGGTGTTAATGAGAAGCACGAGGAAAGAATCGAAGAGAAGAAGAATAGTCGTGTTTTGTCTTTTGTTTATGTCTGTGTGAAAGAAAGTCAATCAAGTGGACACAATAAAGTCTAGTTTGGCCAAAAGGTTTCTAAAAGTCGTTAGATTCTATTTTGATCGAAATGATATTTTTGTTTAGAAAAATCTTATGAATTTTTTTGGGTAATATTCTAAAATTGATTTCTCTTTTTGTTTCTAGGAAATTGAGAACTGATCAGTCTTTTTTTCATATTACTGGTTTTGAGTGGTGTTTTGTTTACCGTCCGTATCTCAAAAGATTACCACTAATGTGACGACAAACAAACAGAGAAACACGAAGACTTTTTATTTGCTGTCGTAAGAAATTTTCATTTGGAATCTAGTGTGTCATCAGACTCATCATTGTCATGCATGCGTGACGTAAGTACATCATACGTAAAAATATACAGTAAATAACAACTAAAGCTATTTGCTTTTTTTTTTCACAATTATTTTTTTAATCTCATATGCTTACATCATTTTGCAATGAATAATAGAGCCTTAAATTATTCGACAGCTGAATATCGTTTAAAGTTGCAACTGATATCAAGAGTTTTGGTAGGATTCCACTATTTCGAACCTATTTAAGCAATCATTATTTATGATGTAGTTTGTGTCGTAGGGTCAGATGCTTGATAAATTTAAATTTGTCATCTCCAACCTCAAAGATCCAGTTTCTAATTTGCAAGCCAGACCATAATTTAAGTTTCTATATGATTTTTTATCAAAAAAAAAATTATATATGATTTGATTTTTGTTTCACTAATTGACCATCTTCAAATGATGTTTTGAGAACAATGTTAGTAAGATCCGGTGCTTCAAGGTACGAGAGTGCCTTTTTCTCCGATTCGCAGCAACTGGGAGCTAGATCCACTCATGTCTCTGCAATGGTCCGTTACTGCAATGTTATTGTCGGTTCCTTTCTGGATCATGTCTTCTTTTATTTAAGTTCTTCTGTTTTAGGTGTTCTGTTTATATTCAATTTTTGTTTGTCTGCTATTTTGTATCTGTGTTCTTCTATAAAAAAAAAACTAAAACCTTAGTATAATAATTTTAACATTTTACCAAAAAAGAACAATGTTAGTAACTTTGTTTACGGTTTCGAAAAAAAAACATTGTTTACATGTTTGGTAACTTTGTATCATGATTTTTAAGATAACCAGTACTCTATAATCGAGTTGTCTCGAGTGTTGAAATCGAGATGTCATGTACGGAAGTAATGGAAAGCCGTTGTCTAGACTCTAGATGCGAGAAGTTTTACACACCAAGTAATTGACCCAAGCTTTCAATTTTCTTCCTTCTCTTTCTCTCTCTGGATTTACATAAATGATCATACAAAATATAAAAAGTCATAATCACGATTCACGCATCCATTAAAATGAATATTAATATAAGGTTTGACTTGGGAGGTAGATGTGATTATGAGTCGCGTATTTTTTTGGACGTCGTTGTCTGTTTGGTGGTTACTTAAAAGACTTTTTTTTTGTAAATCGACCAAATCAATATTTTATTTAGTAAGACAATTTCCTCTAAATATTTCTCCACACGGGTTGGGGCACTCTTTACGTACGGATGTACTCTTTTGACTTGCCGTGTCTTTGTCTTCCACACAGCTCACGAGAACTTCTTTTTCCCTGAAAGTTACCATCTGCTCCGATTAGTATAGTATTTGAGAAATTATTATTTTTTGTTTGTTTGTTTCCTCTTACATTATATATATTTTATATCTGTAGTTGAGATGTCGTGTGAGGCTAGAAAAATAAATGTGTATTATCTTTGGTTGTTAAATTTGATATTTCCATTGTTGTGGCAGCTAAGACGGTTGATTTCAAACTATTTTTGTTTTATTCCATGCATGACTATGAATTCTTATGTAATGTATCTTCCAATGATCCAAAGATTCAAAACATAAATATAGGTTTATCGTATATTTTGAGAGAAGGTGTCCATCCTTTATTTTATCAAGGGTGGAAAAGATGGGGGTGGGGGTGTTGTTTACGCACAGTTGTCAAAATGTGTTGGTCGTGTAGCCCAATTTTGGGTTTCTGTCAAGCGACTTTGTGAGACATGGGGGGTGTTTAAACAATTTGCTTTGGATAGTGGCCAGTAATATATATAACCAAAGGCCCATCTATATATATAAAATAGACTTTTCTCTCTTCTTGGGACATGTGGAAGGGGGCTTTGTTAACATGTGTCCCTTTTTTATATTTTTTTACATTTTAGATCTTTATTTTTTTAGATTATTACA